>CM070090.1:8578167-8600667 GCA_036178185.1 Liparis tanakae | reverse complement strand
CCATGTGACCATGTGTTTTTATACATGTGAGAAATTTAAAATATGATTCTAAATCAGTGAATTAGTAAATGCCAGCCTGGCACACCATCGTTAATGTGTATTATATTAATGTATAGACTATTATATTGTAAATCAAGATGTATTATTAGCATTTTGGTGAAAGAACATTTGTATTCACATTTTCTTTTTAAAGAAAAAAATATTATTCTAACATTTAACTTTTTTTTGGTTTGTTTGTCATATTTATATATTTTATGGATACACTGTTAAATCATCTCTAACCGTGCAGTGTGAAGGATATTGTAAATAGTTTGAGAGACAAATATGTATACTGGCCTTTCAACTGTAACCCCTTGTCAGCTAGAAGATGATTTTTGCCAAAGTGTATTTTATAGTTTTACAAATACTGTAGCTCATTCAGTTCTCTTAATTCATATTCATATGTATTGAATATTCATTGAATATTTATTTGTATTTCACACAGTTCCTTGGTACATTTCCGGCGCTCGACCTGAGGCTCATGAACCGCGTTCTATCAGCCAATCATCAAGGTGGTTTTAAGTGTATTCATCTGATCATCATCATGGAGGCCAATAATCATATCTTGAATATTCATAACGCACATCTTTTGAATACAAACAGTGCGGCTGGACTGCACTGAAGCCACATTACCATATACGATATGAACTAAGCTGGCTGCTTCTCGTCCTTTCAGGGACACGCGAGTTGCCAGAGAAACGCAACAAGCCCCCGTTGTATCAAATGAGAGGTAACATTATATGAGGATATTATTCTTTTAATCTCATAAGCTTTATCTGAAAGCGCCCTTGTTTCTCGACATTTGTGTCTGTTTACTCCGCAATAAGCAGGTGAAGGTCAGGGTTTACACATCTTTTAGTTCAGCACTACATCAGCAGCACAGCCGTCTAATGAGAGGGAAAAACATGAATAAATAGACGGAACTTTGCATGTTGCATGAATAATCTACTAATGAATCACCTGAGCCCGCTCTTTGTTTCCCACCTGTTTCCAGCAGGTATTCACACTGTGGCCAGAAGTATGAGGACACACACACACACACAGCCACGTGTGTTCACTGAACGTGTCATTCCAAAACCACTGGTTTGGTCTTTTCCATATTTTTCCATATTTTTCCAAAAGCTAAAACATTAAACACTCCAAACAAGTTTTAGGGCCACTCTGATTTTCTGTGTTTCCTTCATGAAATGAAAAAGTGACATCAGTGCATACACGTGAAAATTAAGGATCACAACATTGCAAGTCACAAAATGTTCATTAAGATCAAAGTGATAGCAACGCGTATAATCTGTGGAGAAGATTCTCTATGCTCGCAGTATGGCGACACTCGGTATCCTCCATTCTAAATTACATTTATGATGGTTATTTGGGAAATTACTGTCCTAGACCGTGGCCCACTTATTGAGGGAATTTCAGGTCAAACCTTTCAAATAAATAAGAAAATAAAAAAAAATGATCAATCCATATTTAATTCATTGAAGGTCATATACTTTCTCACTATCTGCTTTGGAGCTTTTAATCCGGCAGGTTTGCCTCCCTCCCCTTTTTGTCGTTATGTCGATCCACTTAGTGTCACCACAGCCGAGGGAACTTAGCTGTGGCTAACATCCGGCTCCATCAAACATTTACGTTGATTTATTTGTGTCATGACTACCTCACAGTTTATTATGACATTGCCACGTGTTGTTGGCTTTCCAAGGGAAAATTCTGAAAAATTGCTTTTTTTTCCTGAAATCTAACCTGAGGATATATTGAACAGCGATATTAAATTAGATCCGATATTACTTTATTCATCCCCAGGGAAATTACGTGAAGCAGCAGCAAACATGTTTACAAATATACAATACAATAAAATAACTGGTCATTGATATCAAACATTTTAATCTTACGTTTTTTTTGTTCAAGTAAAATCCTTGAGCAAATTAGGATAAAAACACAACTACAGTGGTTCGTTTCCCAAAATGTCCCATTTTCATTATATCAAACTATTTGGGACCTCTGCACTCCACTAGATGGCGCTCTGAGCCTCACCAGGGAAAAAGGCCTCAGACAACACAAATGTTTGTGGACATTGGCTGACCAGTTGTTTTTGTCCATATAGTTAAAGAACAATTTTAGAACGATGTCCTAAAAGATGCATTGTTTTTTAAATGTTTTTATTGTGTGATAAATGGAGCGACGGTAGATTTCCAGCTTATAGGAGTACGTTTGGTGACTGAGGGGAGATGCAGAGCATTACAAGGCATTAGTGTGTTCTACAGCAGAGGGATGCAGATTACCACCCATTTCACTGCCTAATGGGGCCAGAAGGGGCATCCTCACCCTTAACTTTGACCCTTTTACGCTCCAATCCGATCTCTCCACAGCAACATCATGAGAAAAAGAGAAAAAATTGCTGCTTTATCGTCTTTGTTTTTAGACATGTTGTGTGTTTTATCAACCGAGGGCAATGACTAGAGCCTGAACCTAACTGAACACGTGTGTACGTGCATTAATGCGTTTATGTATTTGAGTGTGTGCACGTGATGCATTAATGTCTATATGTATGCGTCTCTCGCCCTGCCTCTCTCTCTCCTGCATCAGTCTACCACCTGTTTTCCCAGAGTTATGACCTCAGCCTGCAGGCGTCTCTGCCCGACACTGCCAAACTACATACAGCTGTGTGTGTGTGTGCGCGCGTGTGTGTGTGAGAGAGAGAGAGGAAGAGAGAGAGAGAGAGAGGAAGAGAGTTGTTACATCTGCAGTTAATGGAACAAAAATATATATAGAAAAAAAACTAAGAGGTGAGAACTTAAGGAAGTGTGGGAAAAGTTACGGAAAGAGATACGTAAAATGAAAGATGAAGAAAAAGAAAGTGAAGAACATTTTTAACAAAAAGGGGATGAGGAGGATAGGCAGTATGGAAAAGATAAATGGGTGGATGAAGGAAAGAAATGTAAAACGAGGAGAGTGTCACAGCATCTAGGAGGGAGAGTGGATGTGCCAACGGCTTCATTTCAGACGTTACATCACTCCTTCCTCTCGCTTCATTTCATCGCTCGTTTGTTGTTGTGTTCTTCAGTACTTCCATCGAGTCTCTTTTTTTTCTTTTGGTTTTAAACTTCCTGTTTCCTGGAACTAAACACCCAAGGCTTTTTGGGTAACAATTGAAATGGATCCACACAATCGAGTATTGGAAAGTGTCAAGAGCAGAGTCTGAGCAGAGTCATGATGCTTTTTATTGGTCCTTATTTAAACATGAGCAACACATTCTCACCTAGTCTAAAGACACTTGTTACTACATGCACACGTGTCTTTTCAAGAGGAAATCTGGTATTTCATTGGGTTAAAATAAATATATTTGTAATAAAAAAAAGAAGGTTTTAACAAATGACTGGAGGAGTATAGACTTAACGGTATTGATAAAGAATAAGAAGTAACGGGTTATGGGGACAAATGCTTACATTTCTGGTTTGTTTCTTTTGATTTTGTTTGTTTTGTTTTTGTTTTAGGACTCTTTAAGACTCTTCGGAACACGTTTTCAAGCAATCATAGGTTAGGGCACTTATAAGCTAGAAAGCTTCAGCCTTAACCCTTTCGGTCAGCCACATGTATCTTTCTTCTTTTTTTCTTTTCTTTTCCTGGTGGTTGTATATTTTGCAGATCGAAATAAATAAACTCACTCATTCATGTCACTCAGCAATGCGTCGGTTGGTGGTGTACTGTATGTAAGTTACTCAACAAAAGTTCACAGTCACCTCATTTAAGAGTAGACTTAAGACTTTCCTCTTTAATAGTTTTATAGTGAGGACTGAATCAGGTTCACCTGGTCCCGCCCCTAGAGATGCTGCTATAGGCTGATAGGCTGCTGGGGGACGTTTAGGATACACTCAGCACCTCTCTTCTCTTCTCTCTCTCCCTGTGGATGAATTTTCATCTCTCTATTGCACATTAATAACTTAAACTTCGAGCTCCTTTGGTCGATCAGAGTCGATCACTGTATTGTATGAAATAGCTACACATATAGAAAGTATCCATTAATTCCAAACTGTCTATTGGGTAATAAACGAGTAAGGTGAAGTCACATGACCGCAGCGTGAAACGTCACTTTGTGTCTGGCAATTACTAAACACTCAGTGTTCGAAAAGAGTATATTTCATTTCATTTACTGCTGCGAGTTTGTCGAGTGGAAATGTCATCAGGGCGAACCGACCCCGGTCCACGGAAAAAAACCTTTTATAGAGCCGCCGTGTTTTCATTCTTAATGAGTCTGTTAGTCTATCAGCAAATAATCCAGAGCCTGAATAAACACACACACACACACACACACACACACACACACACACACACACACACAGTTCCTAATGACAGCACAAGGAGCAATTCACAAGCTTCTGTGTGTGTTTTTATTGCGCCCGTGAATAAAACTATGGTTTTCAGCACACGTCCGTCACTTCATTTCTCTTTCTCTTTTTCCACGTGTTCATGTATCAGAGCGCCAAACGCACTTGGAATCATTTCAAGATTAGACTCAAAAGTAGTTTGTACAAATATTACAATAAAATGCAACGTATAACGCGGCGTATTACACACCGTATAGTTGCAACGATCTACACGCCAGATAACTTATGACACCCTGTATAGTTACACCTTATGACACCCTGTATAGTTACACCGTATAACACCCTGTATCGTTGCAACTTACAACTCACCATATAGATGCAGCGTATAACACAAAGTATAGCTACAACATACAACACATCGTATAATACATCGTATAGTTGCAACATACAACACACCGTATAGCGGACTGTCTAGACAAACAGTATAGTTGCAACCTATAACATGTTGTATAGACGCAACATATAACACACGTTTAGTTGCAAGGTGTTATACCTTATATACAAATAGTGTTATACTATATATATATATATATATATATATATAAATATATATATATATATTATATATATATATCTCAATATATAATATACATAATAGAATATATATATAATAGAATATATAATATAATAATATATATATTATGAATAGTATATATTAATATATAATATAATATATAATATAATAATATATGATATAATAATATTATACATATACATATTATATATTATACTTGTTATACTATATGTGTTTTATATGTTGCGTCTATATGGAACATATAAAACACATATAGTTGCAATGCATAACAAGTATAGACGTACAACACACTGTATAACGCACCATGTAGTTGACACTCCCGATGGAATCCAGGCGCACCGTTACAACCTAACTTTCGCTTCCCCGCAGTCGACATTCAGTGACCTTCCGGAGGCCGAAACAAAGTTGGGAATGCGTGCTTGTTAGAGAGCGCATACAAATACATGGGAGAGGGGAGAGAGACAAAAGTAAGAGATAGAGAAAGAGAGCGAGAGAGAGAGAGAGCTGGACAGATGTGCGTGAGAAGAAGATAATCTCTGTGGGTGCCCGCCAGCGTATGAACACAGACACACGCGCATGCAAGCAAACACACACACTCACACAAACACACACACACACACAGACACACACCCATACACACACACTCCCCTCAGGTGCTCTCTCTATAGAAAACGACACTTCAAAGTAAATACTTTTAACCAAGACCAGACAGACAGACAGAGAGACAAAGTTCCTGAACGGCCGAATACTTATTTTGTTATAACTCATTACAGCTACATCACAAACAATAAAGTACAATGTCCCAGTGGCCTTACGGATGATGTCACCGTTCTTCTACAGAGAGAGAGGTGTTGTCTTGTGTGTTAGTTTGCGTAAATGAACATCTGGTTTGTGTGTGTGTGTGTGTGTGTGTGTGTGTGTGTGAGTGTCGGTGTGCGAATATGCAAAAAAAAAGCACAAGTAAACAAATTAGGTCTGAAAGAACATGTTCAGGCATGTGAGTGTGGTTATGTCGGCAGTGTTTCATAATGCTCTCTCTCTCTCTCTCTCCCTCGCCCTCCTACATGTCCTATGTCACACAGCTGTTTGCTTTTTTATGTTTATTGTTTCAAGACAAAAAAAGGAAATGGAAAACATTATTGCCGCCCATCTGACTTCATACATTCTCCTCTCCTCTCCTCACCTCTCCTTAGTTCTTGAAGAAAAATGTTTTAAAGTGATACCGGGGGATTACTTTAAAAGTACTCAGATTTTTGAAGGAAAAGACATAGATATTTAAGAATATTTTGGGATGTGTGATTATTTCAGTGGCAGTGGACCCAAAAAATATTTTATCGAAGCCTTTTAAAAATATACATCTGCTGAGTGGCGTGTGCGAAGCAGTGTAGTCAGAGTATTTTCACCGTGACCTTCAGACTGGTATTTTGGGCCGCACCCCCAGACTTATGACTTATGGAGGCTCCAGAAGTTTGTGGATTACAACCCCCTCAAAAAAAGTAAAGCATTTTTAGAAATGACACATTCCTGTCACTTTGTTTATTGTGCATCACGTCATTTTCATATCTTCTTGACAGCCTGACGGGCTTTTTTAAAGATGTTCAGACTGAGTCGAGCCCCGGTGACGTACCGAGTTTGATATATTTACATCGCTTTAAGCTCAACCTGAGGAGCCTTTACACATTCAGCGCTGTCATACCTAAACCGTGAATCTAGATGAGAAATGCATTTGTAAAATGTGCATGGTTTAACTTTGGCCACAACAACACTGAGGACCATTTATAGAGGGACTGACGGGGCTGTCATGTCACCCCCCTCACATTCATTCTCGCAGTACAACAACACGCTCTCGGGGACCTACCATGAGGGAGTGTCTGTTGGCCGACAGCAGTCCCGAGCCGTACCCGCTGCTCAGAGCGCCCATGGCGCCGTTGTGCGTGTGCGCGGCCCCGACGAGGTTGTGCATGTCACCGTGCCCGCTGGGCATTCCTGTCGACGGGCCCACCGCGTGGCTCCGCAGCACGTGGATGGCATCGTCCAAACGCTCCAGGCGGTCCTCGATGCGACTTTGCTGCAGAGTGGAGAGACACGGGGGAGAGGAGGGTGTGTGTGGGGGGGGGGGGAATGACGAATATAGATTAATCCCCTGCGGAAAATCGCACCCAAAAAATGTTCTGTTTGAGAGACTTTTGTTGGAAACTAGAGAGACTAGAGACAAGTCTTTGTCAAAACATGACATATTTGTGATGTAGAGCTGGAGCTGATGGGGCCCAGTGCCACAGGGGGGGGGGGGGATGGATTATGACACTTTTGCTTTGGGTCTTTTCACGTCCGGTCAGTAAGCAAAGGAACTACACCTCTACATCTACACCTCCATACGATGGAGGGGAGCGGAACTGGTAGATTGGACATGTACACAATGTGGTGTGTGTGTGTGTGTGTGTGTGTGTGTGCGTGTGTGTGCGTGTGTGTGCACACCAGAGAGTGCAGCGGAGCCTCGTAGTTTGGCGACGACGCTCCCTGTCCGCCGTTCCTCGACCAGGCGGCTGAACTGGCAGCTAGGAGAGAAGGAGACAAGGAGAAGCATTATCATGGGAGGGAGGGAGGGAGGGAGGGAGGGGAACAAGAAGTGAGATTCAGAGAACAGAGATGGAAGATGGGACGTGAACGGGAGATCTGGGAGTGGGAGATATAATTAGAGATGTAATGCTTCTTTTCCCCTTCTTTTTATTGTGTTTTTTCTGGTTCAAGCATGTTCTGTGATAGCCAGCCAGGGTGTAACCCCCCCCCACACACACACACACTACTACAGCTACACAGGCCACGAGTGAAATAAAATGGACGTCTGTCTGTGTGTATCAAAGCCAAAACCTCTCCTCCCGTTTAAATGTCGCGGAAATAAACCACTCAACACACACACTTATTTATTTTTTCCAGATCCATGCTAAGAGGGTTTTGTCGCATCCGCTCGGACATCATAAATGTTGAGATGAAGAAGAAAAGATGAGAACAAACCAACTCATATTTCGCAGCAGAAATGCAAATACCGGACTTTTGTCTTTGTGAGAAGAAGGATAAAAAAAGGTACAAGTGGTTGATTAGCATGAGCCCTCTGCTGAATAAACACGCTTTTGTGTCTCTGTTGTTTTCTCGCTTTTGTGTTTGCTGCCGCTCTGAAGGCCGCCGCGTCTGAATCGACGGGTCTCATTAGCTGGTAGACAGCGACTCGTGTGAATTTACATCAATATGACGCTCTGAGCGACTGGCGGGCTTCAAAGCGCCGACCTCGCCCACATCGCCCACATCGCCGCAGAGAACTTTCTTTTTTTTACGGACGTCCCCAAAGGTATCGGGACGGTGGATCGTTGTGGATCGCCGTGTGCAGGTTTTTAAAGGCGTGTCGCTTCTATTCACCAATACCCTGTTTAGGGAATGGAATTTAGTCTGGGGGTAAAAATGAGACTTGCATTTTTGGTATTCTTACCTCAACTTTGTTATATGTAGAATATATATATATATATATATATATATATATATACCCTTCTATACACTGTATATATATATATATATATATATATATATATATATACATTTTTAAATATTTGAGTCAGACAGGATGATGTCAACATTCATTATGAAGAGTAACTTATACAGGGCTTTTTAAATTAAAAATAGCTTCAAATCAATTAATTATAGGATCAGTTCGGGAAAGAACTTGTCAGCAACCCGAGAAATAAAAGAATTCAAAAAAATTGGTAAATGCGACAACTTTAAGAACTTTTTGATGAGGCCCATCATTCTAAATCATTAGAAAACATTATTAAGGCGTTTATTGGAAATACTACTCTCTAAAAGTCATATTTCAAAGCTGTGAGCGCCACAACTCCATTCACATCAAATTGTGATGTGCGTACACTTTCATTTTAGAAACAGAAACCCAAAATATCTGCATGGGTATAAACTACAAAACTCTGAAAGTACACGGTGCCGTTCTGCTGCACGTCTTGGTGAAATATGTCTTTCTGAAAGCTCGATGATAAACCACCGTAGTTATGGATATGGCTTTCTCCTTATTTACATTTTTGTAATTTTAGGAACGTACCTGTTTGAATTAACTCTTTAATGAGTCTGCGTGTGTGTGTGTGTGTGTGTGTGTGTATTCTTGCATTAATTCATTCCTGAAAGCAAATTTGAAGACTGAGGAGGTGAAATGTAATTTTAAAGTCACATTATCTTTTTTAGAAAATATAATCATTCATTATTTAATAATTAATTTAAGTTCTGACATCCAACATTTTTTTTTTTATTAGTTTGTTTTCTTCTCTGAATTACAGTTTGCCGACGGTTATAGAATCTAAGCTATCCTTGCACGATAGCTAAAGTTTTTAGCACCATCCCACGTTGAACAAGCCGCATTGCGTTGAGTATATTCAAAAGCACCCCCTCGCCCCCTCTGGCTCTCTGGGGAGGTTCAACCATCACTTCAGTCAACAAAGAGATATAAAAGGGATACAAGCATCCTGAGCTGATGAGCTTGTTTAATTTCAGTGTGAATCAACTGAGATTGCCCCAGTTTGAAAATCTTCGATTGTTGCTTTTATTCGGCAGGTACATTTTGTTATTTTTATTTCCTTTTTCTCTTTCCTCGTTTTCCTCTTGATTTCTCCTCCTCCTCCTCTCCCTGCTAAAGCCTCCTTTATTATCATATCCCGGTTCATTGTTGTTGTTGCTTCCTCTTCTCGCCTTTCTTCTCTTCTCTTTCAATACATCCACTCCTTGTGTTCCTCCCTATTTTCGCTTCCTTTTCACACTTCCTTTTGTTCCCTCTCATTTCCTTTTCTCTCTCTCCTCTTTCTCTCCTTCCACCATCTCCTCTCTCCTTTTTTATCCCGTTCTTACCCCTCCTCATCTTGGTCTCCTCTTACCTCTTCTCTGCCCTCACCACTGATCTCTCCTTTGTGACTCGGATCTCATCTCATTAGCTTGTGTTTCTCCCCTTTTTCTTAATTGTCTTCCCGTTTTGTCCCACAGTCTTTTCTCTCCCTTCTCCTTTATTCATAATACATGCTCATTACCATATGCTAATTAATGAATAATCACCTGGGTACATTCATGTGAAAATACAAATATATGTATTAAACGGCAGGGTAAATTATTCAGTCCGACTCTGTAAAACAAGCCCTGCAGAATTAGCCTTAATACCAATTTGCTCTAATAGGCGTCATTTCTAATTTGTAAAAAGTGAAGTAACTCCGACACAATGATAAACACCAATTATGGTTTAGCAGGCAATATCCAAGGCAGCTATAATGACGGGGAGGGGGAGAAGGAAGAGGGGAGGGGAGCCGCGAAGGATTTGTCGAAGTGGTGCGGCTCCGAAATATCAGACGGTGTGTGAAGTGACAATTAGAGGAACATTCGATACAACTATTATTGGGTAAAGTCATTTTTCACTTTACGAGTTTACAGCCGCCAGGAGGAGTAATTAGTGGAGACAAGAGGAGAAGAAAAGGAGGAGGAGGAGGAGGAGGAGGAGGAGGAGGAGGAGGAGGCTATGGAGAGAAGTCGCAGTATCTATAATGTGTTTTCATGGTCCTAGTTTACGCTAAGTGATGGCACTTAAAAATAAGAAATCCCGTTCAGTTTGTTAATATAAATGTCTTAGCTCTTGCTAAATGTGCCGTTTTTAGTTTGTTTATATGTAATGTATTCTTTGTATTTCTTCCCATGGCTGTATTCAAGTCTCATTTCATTTGTAACAAGTTCAAGTCTCATTACATGTGTAACAAGTTTAAGTCTTAAGTCATTTGGAACAAGTTCAAGTCTTAAGTCATTTAGAACCAATTAGTAGGTTATTTTAAACAATTCATGGCTCACGTCATTTAAACAAGTCCAAGTCAAGTTCAAAGTCGTCATAATGATGATTTGTGAAATTGAATACTCCAGCACTCCCGTCTCCTCTTTCTGTCTGTGTTGGTTGGTTGTGTGACGATGGAGCTGGTGTCTTGTGATTGGACGGTCAGTGTCATGTGCTACCTGTGAGGGAGGGCGGGGAGCCGACTGGGGTGGAGGGATTTGACGAGTAGCTGTTGTTTGTGTGGTCCGGAGAGTAGATCTGGATAAAAAACATCAACAAGAAAGTCAGAGAAGCATATAGAACAACATCAATCAACTCCAACAGACACCAAAAGTGTTTAAAAAAAATCAGTAACATAAACTAAACAGACATCTCACATACATTGTGCGCTGCACTTACGGATGCGAGTGCTTTCCCTAAGGCGTCCCCCGTCTGAGAGCTGCTGGCTGCTGCACTCGGCGCTCGGTTAGCTGTGACACACACACACACAAACACACACAGGAAGAAGAGGGATGTATTCTTGTAAATAGGATGTTGTTAACTAGATAATTTAATTAAAAACATATTTATTATGCCTGTTCCACCTAAAAATCCAATTCTGTCACTTTCA
The DNA here is from genome assembly GCA_036178185.1 of Liparis tanakae. Taxonomy (NCBI): domain Eukaryota; kingdom Metazoa; phylum Chordata; class Actinopteri; order Perciformes; family Liparidae; genus Liparis; species Liparis tanakae. The sequence continues at coordinate 8,589,247 of CM070090.1, read as the reverse complement.
TGAATTAATTTGTCTTCCTTGTCCACACATGAACACACACACACACACACGCACACACACACACACACACACACACACACACACACACACACACACACACACACACACACACACACACACACACAGTTGTGCCTAGTTTTACTGTAGTCTGACCAAGGAGTGGAAGAAGTGGTAGTGCCCAACGTGTTTAGTTATGCAGGTGAATGTTGTCCAATGGACATTCATTCAAGAGACCTATGTGCAGGATGGCGGACCATGATGCATCTCTTCTGTGATGCATTTAACACTCCACATTTGAATCCACGCATATTGCAATCTGTGGAATTTACACTATAGAAAATAGTGGTGTGTGTGACCACGCTCATCTTCAAACACTGACTGGAGTCAGAGACCGAAATCCAACAGGAAGCGACGCTCAGCCTCCGACGCCTCGTCACATGTTCACTCACTGACGGCAAATGGAGGTCTCCAATATGACTAAATCTGTTTCACACGCTTGAAGAGAGCGCCGAGGCCACAAAGGAAGGAAGTGACCTCACAGGACCAGATGAGCGCCCACACACACACACACACACACACACACACACACACACACACACACACACACACACACACACACACACACACACACACACACACACACACACACACACACACACTGAGCAGAGGAACTCATCTCTCCTGATAGTATATCCCAGATGGAAACTTTATGCTTGCACACACAAGTTAAAAACGTGCACGCCACACACACACACACACACACACACACACACACACACACACACACACACGCGCACACACACACACACACACACACAGCAAAACACATCCTTTCATGGTAAATTAATCCATTACAGAAATTGGCAGGACTGTACCTCTTTAAGCTGTTATAGAGAGACAGAGAGAGAGAGAGAGAGAGAGAGAGAGAGAGAGAGAGAGAGAGGAAGTGGCATATGTTTTGGGGTTAAAGCCTCATGTCTCACTCACGCCATACTGCTGGCCTAGTAAACCATCCAAGGGATTACTGTTATAAACAAACACACACACACACACACACACACGCAAACACACACGCACACACACACACACACACACACACACACACACACACACAAACACTTGTATCCTGACTTGATGCATAATTTAGAACACATGCAGTCGAAAAAGGAGGGCATTCAGAAAATTAAACTGATTTAGAAGTGTTGTCCATCTGTCTGTCTATCACCCAATTCTATTTTTAAGCATACTTTAAAAAAAAAAAATCATATTATTTTTAAATCAGTTTTTTCGTTTTTTATACAGCTGAGTATTTTAGCAATTTAATTATTTTTTTTGTTTCTGTTCATGCCTGCTGCCCTGTAGTCTCTTTGTGGTGTCCTGATTCCATATTCCATATCAGCTTTATATTACTATTCTTAGAAAATAGTGTTTTTGCAGCTTGTAAGGAATGAAATGTACTTCAACCTCTTTGTACAACAGGAAATGAAGATGTGATCCTTGTTTGTACTTCCTCTTCGAAGTAGGGCTGCAGCTAACGTTGATTGGGATTGATCTGCTGGTTGTTTGGCCGATAACACGTCGTGCACGTCCGAGGTAACGTCTGCAGATGGCTGGTTTTCCAGAACACTTGATGATCAAAACAGTTGCCGGTTTATTTTCCGTCAATCGACTCATCGCTGACTCAACTAACCGCTGCAGCTCTAAAAAGAAGAAGCTTAATCAGTCATTAGTGTGGTACTACTAATCCACTTGAGTTTTTCGTGGACACGGCCCACGCTGTGGAGGTAGCACCCAGGTACGCGCTTTGGTTTAGCCCCGTTTCCTAAAGATCACGTTCCAAAGCGGAGTGAAAACATTGGTCATGAAACGTATTTGAGACCTGAGTCTGACTGACACACGACTTTCCCCGAGGGGACCACAGTTAGTGTTCCGAGTGACCACAAGGTAACTTGACTTATTTTAAATTCACGTGCTTTTCGTGAATACGTTAAGATCGATCCACGGTGACTAAACCTAACGTAGGAGTTTTGCTGTACTTTTTGTTGTTGTTTTGTTGGACCTCATAACGTTAACCACATGTTTTGAAACTGTTTAAAACTTGCAACCGTTTCCGCCGCAGTGTAATTGAGCGTGCAGTTCACTCGTTGTTTGTCGGAGGCGAGGTCGGTTTGTTTTGTGATACCTTCAGGGGCGCCACCTGCCGCACGCCATCGCGAGCCGAGGAGTACGAGTCTGCGGTTCCGACAACAAAGAGCAGGATTGTTTCGGAGCTCATTATTAAAATCACTTGTAAGCGGCACAAATCCACGGCGACCGCAGCGGCTGCTGCTCTCCGCGGAGACGACTCACTTCGCTTGTTTACTCGCACAAAACGGACCGACGCAGAGAATCGGCCTGTGAGCGCCGCCCGTTTGAAGTGTTCACATCATACGTTTGCATTTAAAGTGACAGCGTCATGTTTTTTTTTATTAGCTCCATGTTGTGTTTACACTCATCTGCTCTGGCTCGTGTGTGTGTTTGTGTGTGTGTGTGTGTGTGTGTGTGTGTGTGTGTGATAGCTTTGTGGAATGTTGGAGACGTCTTCCCATGAAAACAAACTTTCAATCTGTTTCTTATTGCTGGTCCTATTTGTTCTATGTGACTCAAAGCAAGGGGTCCATATGGCATGCGGCGTGTGTGTGTGTGTGTGTGTGTGTGTGTGTGCGTGTCTGTTTGTGTGTGTCGGTGATTCCAAAGTCGAGCCAGAACGGAGTAATACTGTTCCTTCAGTTTCTCACCACCCGCCTTCTCCCCTGACGGTGACGTTTGGTTATTAAGTGGTTTGAAATCATCCAGAGTCGTATCACCGTTATGTGGAGGTCAAACAATAATGGGGAATTATGCTTTTTTAAATGAGTCAAAGCAGTCAAACTGCCCACGTTCAAGTCAGCTGTCAAACGCTTTGTTTCACAAAACTTTGTTTCACGACATTCATTCAAACGAGAGGAACACGACCTCACACTGACCCGCTGGGGTCCAACACAGGCGCGCGGGGGGGGGGGGGGGGGGGGGGGGCATCTTACCCATGATGCTTTCTGTGCCGTTGGTGGAAGCGGTGCACGAGGCGGCGCTGTAGTGGTTCCCCCCTCCGCCGCTCCCTTCCCCTCCTCCTCCCCCCGCCGCTCGGTGGAAGCTGGACATGGGGGGGAGGCTGGAGTTGATGTCTGCAGACGAGTGCGACGGGTAGCTCTGCGGAGAGAAGGAAGTGAATGAAAGTTCCAGGGGGAGAGAGGCTGCAGGGGGAACTCCCCCACTCTGATGACACTGACATGGAGGGACATGTTTGTTGTTTTGCTGTACAAGTTGAAATGCTATTCAAATGTGTGAATGAGACGTTGTCTGATTAAATACGTGCACATTGGAACAGTTCCAGAATAGAAATCTGAACATTGCATAAAACCAGGTTCAGCATCCTTTAAATGTTTTGTTAAAATAGTAAAGCCTCCATAAATCATTCCGTAATACCTCAAATAATGTGTTTAGTAAATGACATAAGGACAGAGATTGAGAAAAAAATATGACATGTTTGTTGACGACATGACAGAAAGTGTACGTCTTTCTATGTTTAAACATACACATGTTCCATCTCATTCTTACTCTGTATGTTTCCCATAGTTTAAAAAAAGTTATAAAAAAGTTATAAAAACAAGAAACAGCAGCAACAGAGGACATGTTTAGAATATGGAAGTGCTTTATCTATGACATTTAAGGGAAAGCTGACTTCCCAAATTTTTACGACCTGTACACAATATGTTTTCTGCCGGGATGACAAAGGCACATCGGAGCCAATCAGAGGCGGAGTGGGGCGGGGCATGACTTTTGCTATCCTAGGAAAAAAGTGGCAACCGGTACAGGCCCCGGTGTTTCGGCACACTTGGATTCACCCTCATACTCACCAATCTGTCGTGTGGGTGAATCCCGCAGTAGGAGGAGCTCTGGGTGGGGCCGTGGGACGAGTTCCCGCCCCCCAGCATGCTGCCGTGGTAACCCTGCTGGCTCATGCTGCTGCTACTGCTGCTCCAAGGGTCGCCGCTGTGGTGACCGTCTGACATAGAGGGAAAGGAGAGAAGACAGGTACATGTGAGTTTGGTTGTCTTCGCTTCATGCAGAAACATGAATTTCAGAATAAAACATGGACGTGAATGTGTTAAAGAATAAGCCGATTAACAACAATCAATCACGCAATGGAAGAGGAGCTTTACAATAAACCGGCATATACTGTATCTGCTCATCGAGATGCACAAAGTATATAACGCTATCATGATGTGTTCAAATACAACCTTGTAAAATGTATTTTTTAAATCCAGGAGCTTGAATAAATCCAGTTGTTTGAAGTTTTCACCGCAATATAAAACAGATTCAAGACAGGAAATTACGAGTTGTTTTACTTCCTAAGTCGAGCTCTCAGCAACCTTGAATACATCATTAAAACTATCAAACAAAAAAAATCAAAGTATCGAAATAAATACACTCAACATCATCATTTTAATCGTGTGTTTTTTATGCAAATAACCACTAGAGTTGACATTTTATTGAAACTGACTTTGAGAATGTTAAAATCATAATGCTTCTGGAGCCAGGTGAACAAAGTTACTCTGGAGCCTTGCTGGTGATTATAGGTCAGAAAAGGCAAACATTGCAATCGGCAGCTCAGACTTTTTTTTCTTCTTGTTATAGTAATTTGCATCCCAACTGTCTGACGCACATTCGAAGAAACGGCTTTGCGGGAAGCAGCGTTACCTAGCAACGTTCACATTGCAGAGTTTGTTTGAGGATTTCAGCTGAAGAAGATCTGTCCACATCTTCCCTGATCCAAGCTCAGGAATCCACTACAGAGAGATCTGATGTGTGTGTGTGTGTGTGTGTGTGTGTGTGCATGTGTGTGTGTGTGCGTGTATGTGTGGTGCGTCTACCTGGCATGAAGAACGAGCTTGGGAAGCCAGCGCCGGGAGGTTTGGAGGAGGGGTATCCCGGTGAGTCCCGGTTGTAGTCCGCTGTACTGGCAGACGGAGCGTACACCTGCAACACAGAGCACAGAAACACACGCCGTCATTCAGGGATCCGAGCGAGACTTGTTCTCCTGGAGCTCTCGTGGAGCTCGCAGCCCAAACACACAACATGAGGCTCGGCGGGGGAGCGGCTTCGGACAGAAGTCATCTTCCACCCTGATTGACAGCTCCTCAACTCGAGACGTCAACAACACCCCCCCTTATTTGACTGTCATTGGTCTTGGTCTTTTATTTTCTGGGAACCATGACAATATTCATGGTTTCTTAAGTGAACGAAAGAGCACATTTTACAATTTACAAGAATAAGTAAAAAATGTTATGTTATGTATTATGTATATGTTTTTAAATATATTGATAAATATATAAATATATATATATATATATATATATATTTATATATAGACTTTTTCTAATAAAAATAAATGGCAAATGAAGCTACTTTTGAAACTATATTTTAAACGTTTTTAAACATTATTTTAAAAGCCAGATTTCAAAATAATATTGTTTTGTATGAAAGTATGTCTTACATTATCTTCATATATCATTTATAGCTTATTTTAAATAAAAGCAAATGTGTATAAAGCTTGTAAAGGATTTTATTTGTCTTAAATTTTGCTAAATTAATAGATTTGTATTACTTTTCAAATTATGCTTAAAAATGATGACATCTTAACGTTGTATTATTACTATAACTGAAGAGATTTAAAAAGTTAATCTTTTATATAGAATAAGTTACTGAGTGCTTAAACTCCGTCAATCCACCACGTTCTTAAACACTGCAGTGGTGGCCATGGTAACCACGCACGACACTTGCATCCACACCGCCCGCCACATTTGGCTAAATGACTGACATCATGTTCCCAGACATATACAAAAGCCACAAAACATGTTTCTGCCCCCCCTCCACCTCTTTGCATTAATTATTATAATAATAAAATAGTTTTCTAATTCATCTTTATCTCAGTGATAGTGTCCAAATGAGCATAATTTGAATCCTACACACGTCCCTGGGCATCAGTCGTGAAGTCGACTCGCAGTAAAACGTGGGACCACGAGCAGAACCAGCTCCAAAACAGGTGACGTTGTTCCTCAGCAGCACAGCGGCTGCGTGAGAACACAATGCCTGTGTTTGGTCATGCCTTCGACTGGGGGTCCCCGCAGCATGCCTCTGTGTGTGTGCGTGTGTGTGTGTGTGTGTGCGTGCATAGCGTGCGAACGCTCAGCCATGACGCTATAGGCCGCGCCGCATGACGCAAAAACCCCTGGAACAGCTGCTGAAAGCGCTCCTCTCTCCGCTCTCCGACTTCTCCACCGATTCCCATCGAAATGAAAAGGCTCGCGCTCCACAGCCCCCCCAATCTAGCGCGATCCCCGGGAACAGACATGAGCCGCTTTGTTAACTTCAGAGCATTTTGCATGCGGATGGAACGCAGATGCGGTGAAAGAGAGAATAAGATGATAAAACGCAGAGAGAAGAAATGAAAGAGAAAGACGGAAACAAAAGACACAAAATAAACACTCGGGGGCACTATAAAAGAATTAAGTAATAATAATAGATACATCAAAACAAGCATTGTCTCACTTCCCACACTATCCCTGAGAGATATTATTAAAAACAGAAAATGGCCAAACAAAAACCTCCTGACGCTTTTGTCGGATCACTAGAAGGTTGTTACTCTTCTCGAGCTTTGAGCTTTTAATTCTGAGAAGAAAACAAAATTCAATTTCCTTTGAGTGGCTTTGTGTTCTTAAATGTATCGTACCAAATGTGGCCAAATCCACTGGGTATTTCCCACACTGAATAACTTTGCAACAATACTCTTGAATGAGCCTTTTTTGGTTCTCAGGAAAGACCGACATACAAATGAAGGTGTCATCTGGAACCGAAAATGGTTCTTCAGAGTGATGCCATAGAAGAACCATACAAAGAACCTTTATACCACAGTTCTTTAAAGAACAATTTCCTTAAATAGCTCTTCAAAGAACATAAAGGTGTCCAAAGAATTTTCAAATTACTTTTTATTTTAGGCACCATTTCTGGTTCCAAAAAGAACCTTTCAAACCAAGGTTCTTTAAAGAATCATTTCCTTAAAGAGTTCTTCCAAGAATCTATAAAGGTGTCTCAAGCGAAAAAATGGTTCTTTAGTAGGTGATGAACCACAAAGCCTTTTAAAGAACCATATAATAACTATTATTTTTCTGATGTTGAGGAGCAAGGGACACTGGGAACTGTGGGAGAAAAAGTCTAAGGTCAGAAAACACGCACCCACCCACACACACTAACACACACACAAGCATACATACATAAAGGCACACACACACACACTGACACACTCAAATACACACACCTTGCAGACGCACACACGTAAATACACAGATGTAGGGTGCTAAGTGGAGTTAATCAGCTGGGAGATGCCTGGTGCCTTCCCACAATGCACCTTGCCAGAGTTTTAAGGATGCAAATCTGTCATTCTCTGCACTTGCACTCACGCACACACACACGCACACACACGCGCACACACACGCACACACACACACACACACACACACACACACACACACACATACACACACACACACACACAGTATCTGTAGATGTCATTAGACTTTGACTAAAATCCCCCCAAACTTCCTCCTCCTCCTCCTCTTCCCTCTTCCTCCTCCTCCTCCTCCTCCTCCTCCTCCTCCTCCTCCTCCTCCCCTCTGAGAACTGAGTGTTCTGATGATAAAACCACATTTATTGACCCAAAGCTTGTCCGCGAACACGCTCACACACGCACGCACGCACGCACGCACACACACACACACACACACACACACATGCTTATGTTGTCATGGAGAAAACTTAGATTCATGTCTCACGCCACACCGGCATATTTTCCTATTGAATATGTTGTTCAACTGGTGACGAAAGACTGTGATTTGTAAGTGTCTGTGTGTGTGTGCATTCACGTAATAGTGTGTGTGCACATTTTTGTGTTTGTATGTGTGTGTGTTTTAACGAAAGACAGAAACAGGTGCAGAGTGTGTTCAAGCCGGAGGAATGCAGAGAGACACAATAACAAACTTGCTTCCTGCAGTCTGTAAAACACACACACACACACACACACACACACACACACACACACACACACACACACACACACACACAGCAGTATCAGCATTCCCACAGTTTGTAGCAGGCGAACCTCGGGCCAATCCAAGAGACCCTTGACAGTTATGTCATTTCATTGACAACTGGCCACAAAAGTACTGAAGAGTAACAAGAACGGCCGAAAGAACCCTAAAGAAAACCAGTCGCACCAATCGCGGAACATTACTGACACGCCCTCTTCTAAGTACAACCAGACATAATCAGAACCGATATGACCAGTTATCTTCCAGACCCCATAAGAAAAAGTTTGGAGCGCCTAAATAAAATCTGTAAAAATACCAATACAAAAATGGAACTTCTGCAGTGTGACACTAACCAGTGGAACCAGTACAAGTAGGGTCAGTACCTCAGCAGAACCCCGGTGGTGTAATCGGAGCTGCATTGACACCAGTTAAACTCATTTTCTGTGTAATGACTCAATGGAACCACCTCTGTATTAGGATATGAAGCTGTTGAAACTATGATCCGTAACCAGTGGAACCACAGAAACCAGCTCTTTGGACCCCAACAGAAACCCCCTAGAGACCTAGTTGTTGCACCACGATGGACCCCGGTAGAAACCAGTGGAATCAGTCCTTTAACCTGCTGATCGGCATCTGTTCTGTTTCTAGTTTGTGACCGATCAGCACACAGTCCATCTGGTTTCACCTGGTACCAAACACGCAACAAAACACAATGGCACCCAGTGGAACCAGTCCTGTACACTAGCACATAGAAACCAGTCAACCCAGTAGTTGTATTACAACATGAACCAAATTGAAACCCTTGGAACCCGTCCTGTACAACAACGTATGGAAAACAGTAGCAGAGCACCACAGTTGGAGCCCTGAACGGAGTGGGTTGCGGAACCGCCCGCTGGGTCCGGGATGTTGAACAAGATGGGACCATAAAGGAACATTCCACTGGAAACCGATTCCTCACGCAGCTGAGGCGACACTCACAGACACATCTTCAGCAACCAGCCTCGTAGTACACATGTAATAAACGTGTAGTACACGTGTAGTACACACGCAGTACACGTGTAGTACACATGTAATACACGTGTAATACATATGTAGTACACGTGTAGTATATGTGTGGCGGCTTTATATACGTAAGCTGTACCTGGGCCCAGTACACTTACATTTGTTGGACAATATGTCGTTCAATGGTGACAAGTAATATTATTGTTGTTTTAAGAACATTTTGTGTCCCTGATATAATGGGAATTTAACAATGCGATTATAAAAAACGATCACGGTTTTGTCCATACATCGCAACCTTTTACTACATATCGTACTCTAAAAGTATATTCTAAAATTAATGTGCAATTATGTAAAAGTAAAAGTTATCAAGGTAATTTCTAAATATCGTACAATATCGTACAATCAGTCAACAACGTGCAAATGTATCGACCGATGAATGCTAATTAGGTCCAGGTCTATCGGTGGCCGCCAAAGTATATTTGGCGGCTCATTTGAACGCTTTTTATTTGACCTTCCTCGACCTTCCCAACCTTGTTGTGTAAGGAGCCGAGCTGGGAAGGATAGCTCAGAGTTAACAATAGAGCTCAGCTGGGTGGGCGCCCTGCTGATCTACCAACAACAACAAAAATCGGAAGAGCCAAAAAAGGAAAAGCCCACGGGACGTTAAATTTACGCCACATTTACAAAACAAACAAAAAAAACAAGAGAGGCTAAAAACAGAATGTTTCCGTGTTTCAGTTCTGACTTGTTGACAGCGACGGGAACCCCTGTAGGGGTTTTGTGTCAGTCTGGAATGAGAATGGAAAGAACAATAAAAGGAACAAAGCGAAATGCTTAAAGTTGGCTCCTGATGAAAACAAAAAAGACAGTAAAACGGAAAGAAAGGAAGAAAAGAAGAATGGCCTTTTTTGTCTCTGGGCTTTTGATGCTTCTTCTCTCCGTTATTGTCTCCAAATGTGGGGAGCATCTGTTCATCTTCTCCTTCCTGCCGCCACCCCTCTGCTCTGGCAGAAAGAGAAAGGGGAGAAGCTCCTCCAGCTCTTCCTCCTCTTCTTCCACCTGTGTTAACCTGAGTTAGTGGCTCACTCCTGTCTGCCTGTCTGTCTGCCTGTCTGCCTGTCTGACTATCTGCCTAACGATAGTCAATGTGATTCCCTCCCTGTATGTTTGATGTAGAAACGAACAAAAGGAGATGGACTTGTTTCCTACTCTCATGGTCTCTCCTTTCCTTGTCTCTTCTCCTTGTCTCTCCCCTCTTCTCATCTCTTGTTTCCTCCTCTCCTCTCTTGTTTTCTACTCTCATGGTCTCTGCTCTCCTCTCATCTCTTTTTTCCTCCTCTCCTCTTTTGTTTTCTACTCTCATGGTCTCTGCTTTCCTCTCCTTGTCTCATCTCTCTTCTCCTTGTCTCTCCCCTCTTCTCATCTCTCGTTTCCTCCTCTCCTCTCCTTGTCTCTTCTCTCTTCTCCTCGTCTCTCCCCCCTTCTCATCTCTTATTCCCTCATTTCCACTCCTTGTCTCCCACCCTCCTCTCTTGATTCCTCCTCTCCTCTCCCCTACATCGCTACACGTGTGTCTTCTGCAGCTTCTCAATTCTGGACGTGTAGGTCGACGATCAAATTTTTGTTTTCACTTCCCGTTTCAGTCGATACACTTAAAAAGAAAAAAAGAAGAAGACTGCATTCTGTTTTACCTCCTCTCCCCCCTATTTCTCCCTCTCTCTCTCTGTTCTCCACCTCTTCCTCCTCCTCTTTCTCTCTCCCTCGTTCCCTTTTTCTCACACACAGAGTTTACCAGCTTCATCCAAAGCAGATGTGCTGGAATGCGAACACTCAAAGGAGCAGTCACGAAACCTCTTGACAGATACACACACACACACACACACACACACACATGCACACGCACACGCACAGTC
>CM070090.1:8565667-8570667 GCA_036178185.1 Liparis tanakae | reverse complement strand
AGGGCACGCGGCCAATGGGACCTCTGCTCTCCGCGACAGCCAAGATGTCGGGGTGGGAACAAGAAAGTAGGAGGAAGAGTGTGTTCGGAGAGGACGGTTTTATTTTTATTTTCAAAGTAAGAGGAGGATTTATTTTTGTTTTTTTACTGATTAATTGTTATCTCTGTTTCTATTAATCTGGACATTGATTTCACCTGAGATGAATAACATTAGCTCCTCAAGGGGTCTATTCATTCATTCATTCATTGGGATCGATTTCTTCATTGCGTTTCCATTCGGCGTTTCATCTTCCTGTTTGTGTTCGGTTGCCTGGGCGGCCGCCATCACTCAGACGAGTTCTCTCAAACGGAGCTTCACAAATAAATAAACCCCTGAGTAAATAAATCAATGTGACGACTCACAGGACGCCCCACCAGCTGAGCTGCTATAAACAAGAAACTCCTTGAATTAGGATTGTTTTGGGAGAAAAATTGTGGGTACATCGTGGATTGCTCGAGTGTGTGTGTGTGTGTGTGTGTGTGTGTGTGTGTGTGTGTGTGTGTGTGTGTGTGTTTATGTGTACACACTATCTTCTCACCTTCTTTAAGATGGCTGACACGACATTGGAATCACATTCATGGATTCTAACTCCAAAAAGTTGTGGAGTGTTACAACACGACCGGCGTTGCCGGAGCGCTGGGTCGCAGGGACACCCGTTGCCGAGGCAACGCGCCGGCAGGCACCGAAACCGAGCCAAAAAAGCTAAGATGGCTGCCGCCGCGGCATGTTAATTATTGAAGAGGGTGCAGACGGGGAGAGTGTGGAGAGCAGCGAGCGCGTCTGCTGGTGGGATGCTGGGTCAGTTATCCCGTTGCCACGGTGATGCAAGCTGGCGACGGACATTCACCGCGACATCGTAACGTGCAACTAGAGCACCCGACACCAACTCAAAGCACACCAAGCGCTAAGATGGCTGCCGCAGGAAACGAGTGACGACCAGGAACGCGGTTCACCTGCTGGGTCCAGTTTGAAATACTTTGAGCCAGATATTGTCATTTAATGGATTACATGAAATTATAGGTATCAGATCAAAATTATGAAAGAAACTATCGTTTATTAGATATAAGTAAACAGAAGACCGTCAGATCAAACTAAACTCTAGTAACTTATCATGAGTAGACCGTAAATTAGAGTGAGAGTATGCTTTAAAAAAGAAATATACACCTGTTCTGCTCTGTGTGTTTTCACTCTCTCATTATTTTACAGTAAAAAATAATTACAGTGCCATAGAGAGAGAGAGAGAAAGAGAGAGAAAGAGAGAGAGAGAGGAAGACAGGGATAGAGAAAGAGAGAGAGAGAGACATGGATAGAGAGACCGGGATAGATAGAGAGAGAGAGAGAGAGAGAGAGCGAGAGAGAGAGAGAGAGAAAGGGGGATCACTAATGCACTATACACACCGACAAACATTAACACACTTAATCCTTCATCTCCCTCGTTTTGGCCTGTGGGGATTTTAACCGTTGACCTCTGCCCGTTGAGAGAGGGTGTGCAGCCATTAGCGTTACACCAGCGGACATCTCTTCATAGCATCTTCCCACCACGTCCGTGCAGATCTAGTTCAAAGGTATTTCAGATCGGTTTAGGGTGTTGACACAAATACATTTTCTGGCGGTCGAAGGCCAGAAAAAGTGCTTGAATGTTTCCTCATGCTCACCTACAGAAGATAAACTAACCACGGGGGAATGTTTGCTGAAGGAATAACGGAGGATAATATCTCGACACGTCAAGCTCCAGCCAAACATAAAAAGCATGTTCAAATCGAATGGCTGGAACGGCAAAAAAAGGAAAAGGATTAAATGCATAAAATGACGTGGGACGGAGGTAAAAACGCGGTTTCAACATCATCTGATCAACATTTTTGTGTCCTTTTTTCTCAACCCGCCAGTTTGAAACACTTTACATCCGTTTGATCGCCGTTCAGAATTTCCGAAGAATAAAAATAGAGCGGATGAAAAAAGAAACAAGTGGGGGTGGGGGGCAACATTAAATCAGTAAATAGAAGCCAGAGTACGCGGAGCGCCTGGTCGGTCATTTCCTCGGAGACGTTTACGGCTTCAGAGGTTGTTCCAAGAGCCTGCCAGTGTAAATCAACCCCCCCCCCCACACACACACACACACACTACCCCCTCACCCCCACCTGAACCAGGTTCAAACGGAGCGGACGGACCGATCAGCTCGGTGAGGCATAAAAACGTTAGTAAGGATTTGAGTTTCGACTCAACGGTAACAACGGTAACTACATCAGCAACATTTGAGTCAACCCGCCCCCCAAACCACATGCAAAAAGAAAATCCTGTCAGAATCCCTTCAGATCGTACACCCTGTCAGCGATCAGATTAATTAATCCAAATCCTAATCCCCTGTCTCGGCCTGAACCTGTGACCGCCTCAAAAATCACCACAGAAAGAAACCGTTTTTCAGCGGCAGTGTGGAGACGCAGCCTGATGCGAGCCTCTAATAGCCAACATATGGAAGCTTGCTCTGTTGCCAGAAACACAATCAGGACTACATTATTTGGCCCACACTGGAATAATAAAGGAGCCAGATCAAAGAGCTGATTACTTCAGCACTCCAGAGATGCAGGATTCTTTTCTTTTTGTTCTCCCTCCGCGTTCGTTCCTTTATTCCTCTTTGTCGTCTTTGGCTCAGCCTTTTCATTTTTCCTTTGTTATTCCTTTCTTCTTTCCTTCCCATGACCAGGTATGCCCCCCTTATTGAACATGAGCGCTGTATGGAAGCTGGGTAGCATCTATCATCATGGCTATTGATGGTGTGTGTGTGTGTGTGTGTGTGTCAGTCAGTGAGAGAGCGATGCTGTTGGCTGGAGATGCATTTGAGTACAAACAGCAGCATAAAACAAATCTCGCTGGCCTGAGAGTGAAAACAGACAGCGTCATGTCGGCCAGATGTTTGATCACATGCACAATAGATGGATAGAGACACTGTTCTGAAGCCTTGAGTTTGGAATTTTGGACGTCAACATCTTTGTAGCACGAGAAGGTGGCAGTACCACTGAATGAGACATTTTTGGGATGAAATATTACAATTAGACTGAAAACATACATCGAAAGGGTTAAACACATGGACAATTGCCAGAGAAGACAACGCCGTGGTAGGAACCGCTCAATCATCTTGTAGCCCCGCCGTAAAGCTTCAAAACGTTACGGTCTATTTGACTCTAAATGGAGCAACATTTACTAAACGAACATCGTTCTGTATCGAAGAGGACTCGAAACTACAGATTGAGATAATAAACTTATGTCTACAATATTTTACTGATGGTAATAAATAGACTAATTTTCTTTCACGCAACAAGAAGAGTTGACCCCTGGTGGTCAGTAGAGAGAATGCAGGTTTTAAGACACTTCCGCATTAATGAATTTCTTACAACTAAAGGCATTGCACACACAGACAAAGTAACAACACTCATCCGCCTCTTTCTACTGAACTCTGCATTACGCGCTCTTTACATAAGCTGCCACGGCCACCCGACGGCCAAACCGCTAACAGGAGCGTGTGCGAGCTGTTCGAGCTCAAACGCGCCGCCGCGCCGCATCGTGTTGTTGCCGCGTCGTTGCGCTGCCGTCGTCGCCCCGTTGTTTAAAGTGTGACAGCTGTCCGCCGTTAATCAGCCAGTCCTTGCAGTCTCCCTAACAGCTCACCACAGCATGACTGAACCACTAAACACACACACGCACACACACAAGCACACACACACACACACACACACACACACACACAACAAAACAACAGCAGCCCCATTATCTACTTTGATAATAATAAGACTTGGTTTTGTGTGTGAGTGTGTGTTTGTGTGTATGTGTGCTTGTGTGTGTTTGTGCGTGTGTAGGGGGACTCTACTGAGAACAATTGTGTCAACAGTGGTTTAGAGTGGTGTCATACAGTATACAAACAGTACACACACAGACACACAGACACACAGACACACAGACACACAGACACACAGACACACAGACACACACACACACACACACACACACAAACTATATTTCCTTCCCAAAGGACACATTATGTTACTTAAGCTTGTCTTTTTGCATTTTGCTGTGAAGCTTGTGCTTAATGCTTTAGCACTTATGTAGGAAGACATGTGGAACAACACCCCAATAAAGAGAATCATCCACCGACAATCACCACCGTCAGCTAGCAGAAACAGGAACAGTGGATCCAGCAGAGAAACTGAATACGGCAGAAACTACAGAAGGGCGGCGTGCTGACAAGCGATCCTCGCACACAAAGAAAAGATATAGAAGAGCTGAAGTGATAATGTAATACAGGCAGTGTTTTACAACTGTACAGGACATTAAATACATTTGTTTTTGTTTTAAACCCAGCTGTTCTTTTCATATGTTTTTTTGAAATTGCCGCCGAGTGAGTAAAGCTGGAACTAAAGTGTTGGCTAAATCCTGTGTGCCGCAAACTCATCCTTACTTCCAGTACAATCAGGAGTGTCACATGGTGAGTGAATCCCTTTCTTCACATATTACTGGCCCTCCAGATGATGTCGCCGAGTCTAACGACAGCAGCCTGGATCGCCGAAGCATCCGCTCAGTAGAATGTAGAGGTAAAGCCCCCTTAACGTCACAGTGAGTTTTGATGTTTTCCATTTAATTTAACATTCAATCAAACCAAAGCCAAAATGGCAAGTGAGTTCAATACAATCTACCGCCATGGGCCTGTGTAGGTGATCCACAAATGTCAGTTCACACCTGGGACTGGAAAGGGTCCCCACCAAGCAGCGACCTTTGGTGCTCATGAAAACAACGTGGAGCTAACGTGGAGCTAGCGTGGAGCTAGCGTGGAACTGCCAGACGTCGTGCACCTAAATGATATTAACGCTCTTGATATCAGGCACCGGGAGGGGCCACTCTGGACACAAGCCCCCTGCACACAAGCATCTCGCAGGTGAGGACAGCATTAGCTTCTGCTAGCCTTACGTAGG
>CM070090.1:8493167-8560667 GCA_036178185.1 Liparis tanakae | reverse complement strand
GTGCTGAGGAGCTCCAGCCGCTGAGATACAAAGAAGGCCCCCAGACTATACTTGGTGGAGAGGCAAAAAGGGGCATAAGGCTCCGGAGCCGCCGGCGAGGGGGCCGGAGCGCTCGACGGGCCGGATGGAGGCCGGAGAACCAACAGGCGGCGGGGTAGACAGAGGCCGACTGTCGCACAACAGAGGCTCTGTGTACAGCCGTATTGTTGACCACCGAGTCTGAGGGGAAACATCGGCACATCTTCTTTTTTTTGCATTTTTAAATATAGTAAATGAAAAAATTTAGGGATGTATAAAAGGCATATTAAATGCATAACAAAATAGGAAATAGACATTTGAATGTAATAAAATGAGGTTGACAAATCTTTTAGAAATGAAGGTCGTAGATTTGTTAAAAACAAGAGATTTTTTTTTTATATATAAAAAAGGGAAACATAAATCAATGTTTCTTTGATAATTGTATTTTTTTCAGACGAATGTCCACAGCTACCATCTGATTCATAGATCGTCTATAGATCGTCTCACAAGGCCTGTAAGGTGATGGATGAGAACAATAATGTTTCATCTGAAAAGACAATGTGTATTATTGTAATATGATAACAAAGATCAAACAATTTAGATATAGAATTATTGTTGTTGTTGTTTGGATGATTGTTGGGATGATTGCTATCTCCTCCTCGGTCTTTCCTCTTAAACCAGCGTGCAGCACCAATTAGGAGTCAGAGGTGACAAGACAAAGGCAGACGGACAGTTCGCTGACAGGTGGATCTGTGGGAAATCCCAACCTTCCGTCTCCATTTACTGCTACGATATGCAGACATTCCTGCTCTGTCTTTTTTTCTTTTTGCGATGGGACCTGTGAAATCCATTCACGCCCCCCCCCCCCTTCTCTAAAGCACCTGAGGTGTTGTACAGGTGGGGGTTAGACAGACAGGTTCATAGGAGGTGGGACAGCTTCATACTTGCTGAAAGTGTTTCTGTTTAAAGACAGAGTTTTTATGATTTTAGAAAAAAAATTATGTATATATTTAAAATAAAAAAAAATAATTAAGGACTATGTATTTAATAGATTGATGTACAAATGGGAAGACCTCAAACTTCATCATATTCAAAATCTGTTGCATTCATATTGTTATAACAACATTATTTAAATGGATTACAAATACCGTGATTAATGAGAGATCATCACTAATATCAATATTAAATATAACCCTGTAATTAAGGAAATCATTTTCCAGCTTAGTCAAAATAGATGTTCAAGGTTATGGCTAAAATAAACTAAATATTAATATCATAAGATATGGAAAATATAAATTCAGGCCCAAATTACGACCGAAAAAAATATAATACATATAAAAAAAAGAAAAGACAATATATATATATATATATATATATATATATATATATATATATATATATATATATATATATATATATATTTTTTTTTAAAGCCACAATTCCTTCGATGGAACACACAATCAAACAAACCCAGAAAACTACACGTGCTATTACTCCTCAGAGCAACAACAACAACAACAACACACTATTCAATACTGAGGCTGTATTTTTTTGCTGCATTTACGTTCTAAAGAAATATAGAAATAAGCGATGAAGACAAATAAATAAATTTGCGAGGATAAATACAGAGAAATCTATCAAATCTGGACGCCTGACATACGCGAAATCCGGAAGACAGTAGAGCAACAGTATAACAATTGTAGGTATTTGGGGCCTATTTTGTCATACAATTATTTCTAACACGCGCACCCTATAAACACACATTCATCACATTTCTGTCCGATCTTTTCCCCCACCAAGCCGCTATACGACACCACAGCGGCAACTGTCACTTTCCTCGGCTCCACGCACACACAGACACACACACACACACACACACACACACACACACATTTGTAATTTTGTATACAGAAAATAAACCCCGACACAGAGTCACAGTAACAGTTCGTTCGCGCTTTCACGCGCGGCGGCGACCCGACGCGCTGATGAGTGGCGACGTCAAAAAAAGCGACACACTTCACCTTCACACCTCCTCTCCCTCTCTCTCTCTCTCTCTCTCTCTCTCTCTCTCTCTTTCTCTCTCATGTACTATCTCTCTCTCTCTCACGCACACGCACACACACAAGCTCTCTCTCCTCTCTCTCTCTCTCGCCCTCAAACCCGCGCGGAGGGAGAAAAAAAGAAGCGCAATACAAGGGATGGAAGTGTGTGTCTTACCGCTTTGCCGTTGTAGTAATACATCAGTGAGCTGCCTGTCATCCCGGGGATGGTGTACGCACAATACATCGTTCCTCTCCCTCCGCAGAAAGATGGAGAAAAAAAGCGCGTCTATTTCTCCCTTTTCTCTCTCCGCGTGTCTCTCTATCTCTCTCTCTCTTTTGGTTTATTAGGCTCCCCCCGCCCCTTCTTTCGTCTTCTTCGCCACCTTTCTCCTTCTCCCTCTCCTCGATTCAACTTTTCCCGGATTTGTTGTGATCTAGAACTCTCGCCGCTCCACTCGCGTGTCCGCTTCGCATGCGCGTTTTTTTTTCCCCGCCGACAATTCCTTCAGTTGCATTTTCCCATATGGCCGAGCCGAGGCACGCGGAATATGCAAAGTAGGCAGAGAGAGAGAGAGAGAGAGTGTGAGAGAGAGAGAGCGAAATAGAGAGAGAGGAGTGCCCCTCCCCTTCTCTCTAACTCGCTCTGCCCTCACACACGCGCGCGCACGGAAAATGTAGGGAAGGAGAGAGGTGGAAACGTAGCTCACGCGCGTATAAACAAGCGCAGACACAGAGAGGTAGGCGCGTGGTTGCCGACACTCTTTCAACTTTCCACAGTAAATCTGGAAGTCATCCCTTTCTCCCTCTCCCTCTCTCTCTCTCTCTCTCTCTCTCTCTCTCTCTCTCTCTCTCTCTCTCTCTCCTCTCTCCTCGCGCGGTGCTGGAGTTCGCCGCCTGCCTTTGAACTGAGCCAAATATTCACTTTTTCCACTGCTTTCAGCTCGCGCGCGTCTTTCAACACACTCTCCTCATTTTTTAAAATATTTTTGTACTCCTCTTCCCTAGTCCCTTCACTCCTTCTCCTGTTTCCTCTCATCTCTTCTTCCCTCGTTTTCTCTTCTTCCCTTGTTTCCTCCTCTCCTTTCTTGTTTGCTCATTGGGTCTCCATTCCCTTATTTTTGCTCTCCTGTTTTCTCTTCACTTTTCATGCCACATTCCTTGTTTCCTCACCTGTTAATCCTCTCCTCTCCTCTCTTGTTTGCTCTTACCCCCCCCCCCATTCGTTTCCTCCTCTCCCACCTGTTTCATCCTTTCATATGAACTCTCCTGCTTTATCTTCCTGTTTTCCCATTTCTTCTCATCTCCTTCCTCCTTATGGGGATGGTGATCCCCTCTTGTTTCTCCCTATCATATTTCCTCCCCCCTTTCCTCGTTCCCTCCTCTTCTCCGGTCCCCTTCTTCCTTCCTTTTTCTCCCCTCTTTCCTTGTTTCCTCCTCTTCTACATTCCCCTTCTTCCTTCCTTCCTTTCCCCCTCTCCTTTTGCTTCCACCTGTGCTGACCTATCTCCTCATCTCCTATTTCCTCCTTACCTTTATTTTCTTGCTTCCTCATTTCCTCTCATCCCATTCCTCCTTACTCCCTCCGTCTTCTCTGGTTTCCTCTCCTCATTACTTTCCATTTCTTCTGGTACTGCCTTAAAACATTTACTTTTTCGAGAATCTGTAGCTATTTTAAATGTATTTTTACTATAACGTACTAAAAATAGTATCAGTGCGATCACAAGAAGCGCAGGTGCAGTCATGATGAAATTCAAAGCAAATACTGAGATGAATTCAAGGAAGCAATGTTACAACTCAATGTGGCCAGTAGGGGGCGCCATAAACACCTCCAGTGTATTGAGTGAGTGACTTCTTTTTCCTTCTTTTTCTGGCACATAATGTTACTGGAATCCACTGTCTGTCGAGTTTAATGTGGCCTTTTATCAAAATAGTGCTAAAGCAATAGTTTTGTTTGAGGAGCTGTTCAACTGTATGTATTTGGAACATGAAAACAAAGTTTCAACGGTCAGATGGTGCCTTGGAAATTAAAGGTAAACTCTAAAATACCGAAAGAGCCTCCATGGTAAGTTTGATTGACACACAGGTCTGTGTACAGTCCCAGAAGCACAGACTTCCGAGATTTACCACGATACCATGCAGGTCTGCCGGGAAGGATTGTGATGTCCCTGAGTGCATTAAATCAGGTTTGTTTTCAATAAGCGTTGACATTTTTGGATCTGTCGCTGACAAGTGTCCCAGAATCTGAAGGGACACTTCTCTTCTGGATAGACTTCCTGCTTCAACGTTGGCCTCTTGTACTCACTGTAGTTGTGTGCAAACAGTTTCTACTGTGGCAACAGGGATTATCACCTTCAAGCTCCATGACATAACACTGAAAGTGAGATCACCGGAACTGTCAATAGGGGATTCTTCATTTTAAAGGCAGCAAATAAGTTTTGCAGTTACGTAAAGTAAGACTCAAGCTGCAGAATCACTGGACTGATCCTACATGTCCTATAATGCATGCAGATCTCTACATTGGACTCTACCTGTTAATGCCAACTTCTTCAAACTTTGGAGACAACCTCCAGTTCTGAAAAAGAAAAGTCAAAGCTGAAGCGCCTTAAACTTGCACTTTTTCTAATGGCCATCAGGGGGCGACTCCTCTGGATCTATAGAAGTCTTTGAGAAAATGACTCGACTTCTCTCTTGATTTAATCCCTGATGAAATATTGTAAACATGAGTTTATGGTCTCGATCTCTAGTTCCAAGTCATCAACACGGCATGATGTTCATTTAGTAAAGTATGCTCCATTTTGAGTCAAATAGACCACAAAGCAGTTTATCTTGTGATTGACAGAAGGCGTTGACCGATATGGGAATTGTCTGGATTCACGTGTAATAAATATTTCACCGTGTGTTTTCAGTTCTTGAAAGTTTATTGTAACGTTTTCTTGGTCAGTTTTTTTGTTTAGCTCATTCAACCGTCTCGCCAAACGGTATACCACAAACCAATGGCTGACGTCCAAGTTACTACGTCAGCTTCTTACATACAGTCTATTAAAGTTCAGTTTGTAATGCAGGCGTTATGTTTTTGTCTGTTCTCCAAAACCCCACAGGCTAAAATAACTGTCACTATGATGTCATCAGTCTAATGACAACAACCTCTAGACAGATCAACCATACACATTGCTGGAGTTTCCCTTTAAAAATACACGACAGACAGAGAGAGAGAGAGAGAGAGAGAGGGGGGGGGGGGAGGGATACAGGCAGCCACCAGTGAAAGTGATTCAGTCTTCCAAATTTTATATTAACATCGTCATCGTTCATCCTATTCAAACAAAATAATAGACTCCAAAGCGAACAAATAGACCTCCCAAACCCGTCTCTCTTTCTCTCTCTCCCTCTCTCATTCTCCCTCTCTCTCTTTCCCTCTCTGGTTCTCCCTCTCTCTCTCTCCTCTTTTTTCGGCTTTAATTTGATTAAAAAGCGAGCTGCAGGAAGGGGAGGGAGGGCTGATGCACATCTAATAAGTGGACCATCTGTCTGCAGCACTGGCTGGCTCCCAGCATTGTACCCAACCAGACTGCATGGGACATGAAGGGAGAAGAGATGGAGGGGTGGAGAGATTGAGGCATGGAGGGAGGGAGAGAAGAAAGAAGGGCATGGGTGATAAATAGAGCCCCAAAAAAGTGACCCGTTTGAGGAAAAGAACCTGAGACAGCGTTTTTAAAATGTTGTCTGACGCTTGCTTGGTCAACAAACCTGCAGAGATGAAGACGAATGAAGAGCGGAGGAGAGGAAGAGAGAGGGAGAGCTCAAATGAAAGCATTAGGAGAAGAAAGAAGAGACAGAAAAAAAGATGAGGGGGTAAGAAAGAGAGAGGAGATGGTAATGTTAGGGAAGTGAGAAGGCACGTGGAGGATGGATAAGAGAAAAGAAGAGAGAAGAGAGGAAAGGAAAGGAAAGGAAAGGAGGGAGGAGGGATGAAGGAAAGGGGAGTTAACAGAAAACTATATGGGATAAAGTAGAGGGGGAGAAAAGGTGGGAACTTGAGGAGAAGAGAAAAGAGGAGAGTTTCAGCTATGTGTTTAATTTTGTTCTCATCCAAGCTGACCTTTGACCTTAAGGTAGTATATTCTATGCTAAGCCTGAAGTCTATGTATCTATTAAAGGTGGACTGGCGACATGAATGGGAAAACAGCTAGTCTCTGCTTTAACGAGCCACCTAAGGTCATGTGATCTTTCCTCTTTCCATCCCTTTCTCATCCTTCCCGCCTTCTCACCACCACTTCCTTGTTCCCTCCTTGTTCCCTCTCGTCCCCTTCCTCCTTCTCTTCTCCCTACACACAACCATCCCCCTCCCCCCTGCATAATCTACTTGTCCTTCCCATATCCTCATCACTTGTACTCTTCTTCCTGTCTTTCACCCCCTACTATCCCCAACTTCCGTCCCCCCTTGCTTACTTCTTCTTCCTCTTACTCATCTACTCTTTCTTCACACTGCCTGCTTTCCCCCTATATCCCCCCTCCTCACACTTCATCCTGAGCTCCCTTTATCCCTGTGTTTCCTACTTCCATAAAATGCCATGCCCCCACCCAGTTTTCCTCCTCCTCCTCTCTGGTGGTGAGATGACAGTTAATCCCTGGTTGAATTATAATCTCACATTTCATCCCGTTTTCACGCCGAAAGGATTTTCTTCACGTTACAACGCCCAGTTGTCAATCTCCCTCCCTGCTCTCGGCTTTCTCAATGTCTTTTTGTCTCTTGAGTTCCTCCTCTTTTCACAGCATCTGTCTTTATTTCCTTCACGTCTTTCTCTCCTTTTTTTCCTGCTGTTCTTCATTCCCTTTTGCCTTGTCTCTTCCATTTTTCCATCAGTCCTCATTTCTTTTGTTCTCATTTCCTTCTTCCTCTTTCTTTCCTTCTTTCCCATATTCTTCCCCTTTTTCTGGTCTTTTTCTTTTTTTCTGCAATAACTCCCTTTATTTCTCTTTCTCTCTCACACATGGAGCAGTGTTGGCCTGAAGGCCTGTGAACTCTCTCTCTCTCTCTCTCTCTCTCTCTCTCTCTCACACACACACACACACACACACACACACACACACACACACACACACACACACACACACACACACACAGCACGACCGCACTTTGTTCTCTTCATACAGCCACTTCCTATCGTGAGCCTTTGATTTGAGTCTTTTTATGTTGCAGGTTTGAATTTACCAACAAAGTTATTGACAGGATTGAAGGGTCGAGAACAGACAGCCACACGCACCAAGCGCACACACACGTGCACACACACCCACACATGCACACACACACACACACACACACACACACACACACACACACACGCAGCAACAAAAACGCATGCGTACACACAGAGGGACGTAAAGGTACACACACTTTCACACACATTTGAAACTGATACACATGTAAGTGCTGCGAGGCAGATTGCGAGTGAGTGAGTATGAGACTAGTATATATATATATATATATATATATATATATATATATATATATATATATATATATATATATATATATAATTCTTATTTTTTCCATCCAACTTTCCAACTATAAAATATAATTCAGAATATTCTGGAAGAATTAACTTTCAAACTACATCAAGAGAGAAGTAGAGTACATTTCTCATAGACGTCTATACAACCAAAGGAGTTGCTTCCTGATGGCCATTCGTAAGAATGGAAGTTAAAGTCACTTTCACCTTGCCTGTATGTTTTCACACCATATTTCGACACCTCCACGTCAATAATACAATAACATAACAGTAAGTCAACATTGACTTTTGGTTCCATCTAAGGCACAGACAGCAGTGTTCCAAATGAAAATAATGTCTGTTTGACCCATCCATCGTCCCCGAATGCAATCACAGACGGCGCTAATGTAGCACTTTTTATACTTAATCACTGGACTTCCTACTTTGCTCCCGTCCTAATTACTACAGCCACTGGAGGTCGGCATTGTCTTCGTGTCAATAGCTAATACCGTCTTTCTGAACTGACGAGTAGGTGTTGCAACCCATATATATCAACAGTTGATAACGCCCATTCATGCTTTGGCTTTTAAGGAATAAGTAGGGCAATTATAATCCCATATATTTGATGGTACTATGTCATAAGTTAGGATGTATAGATGTAAATATATATATGGATAGATAGATAGATAGATGGATAGGTGGATAAACCAAGTCAATTCAACATACTTGGCAAATAAAAAATCCTGATGGATGGATGTTTGAATGGATGAATTGATAGATTGATAGATTGATGAGTGGATATATGGATGGTTGGGTGGATGGATGGATAGATAGATAGATGAATGCATGGATGGATGGTTGATAGATATATTGATGGATAGATGGATAGATAGATGAATGGATGGATGCATGGCAAGATAGATGGATAACTGGACAGATGGATGGATGGAAAGATTGATGTATGAATAGATGGAAAGACAGACATATCTACAGACAGACTTAAGGAATGACACTCAAAGAAGACATAAAGACAGATTTCTTCATTTTCTCTCCGGTGTAATCAGGAAGAGAAAAAAAACAATAACTGACGTGGCCTCAATTCTGACAGAGAAAATCAGACACTAATTTTCCTCAAAAAAAAAAAAACTGAGACAGACACAGTACCAAAAGTGTTTGGAGAGGGTGTGTAAGTTAGTCTCTGATGTGAGTGTTTGAGTGTTGAGCGAGAGTGTGTGCGTGTGTTTGTATGTGTGTGTGTCTGGCATCCATCAGAACCACAGCTTGCCGAAAAAACAGTAAGCACAGTGCAGAAAGAGAGAGAGAGAGAGAGAGAGAGAGAGAGAGAGAGAGAGAGAGAGAGAGAGAGGGGCGAATGAACGAGCGCTGCTGCACGCTAATTATGTATGCATGATTTAATCTGCAACTCAATAATATGCAAATATATTCATATGTTAGTTTCTTAATTAAAAATGCAAAGCAGCCCTTATGGTGATTTTTCTGTGATTTTCTTTTTAGTCTAACAAACGCAACATTTCGAGGAATTCAACAAATTGGAGGGAAGCGCTACGAAGTGGAGTTCGGGGGGGGGGGGGGGTGGGGCAACACATGACTTCCTGTTTCACCTTCCTGTTGATTGAGAATAAATGAGGAGCAAGAGGGGGTTACATTGTTGGTTTAACTTTGTCCCACCACCTTTTTGAAGTTACTTTGAAGTTTTGGTAAGTCATATGGGGGTTACAGTAATTGCCAGTTTCCGACATGTAAATTAAATTTACTTATAACGAGTCATAATTACGACCTGTACATTTGGAGTAATCTGCCAGCTCATATATCAGACTTAGTGTTTTGTTTTTCTGTAAAGCTAAACGAACATGGATGTCAGCCAGAGATATGTCTGTTAAGGTAATTAAACATGAATTTAACGAATATAATTATATCAGGCAAAGCATAAAAAGTGACTTTTTTGCTGGGGGTCTCACGCACTCACTTATGCTAAGCTAATAAGCTAATCTCTGGCTGTCCTTTGAAAACCAACTTCAAGGTCCACTAAAAGACTTTTCAGAGCTTTCAACCCCACTAACTGTGAGATATATATATGTATATATATATATATATATATATATATATATATATATATATATATATATATATATATGTGTATTTTAAATGTTTTCATTAAGGAGTGGTATGATATGATCTGCCAAACCCTCTACTATACCTTCAGCTAAACAGATATTACATTTCGACCCTGAAAGACTGGTAATTATTTCCCAAAACATTGTATATCTAATGTTTGATCTGCCAGAAGGCAATGTCATTATGCTGACTTTGGTGTTCTTTAGTGAAATATCTCAGCAACTATATAACATGTACTTTGATACCTACATATATATGTCGGTGACCCCTTAAAGGTTTTTTAGTGCCACAATCTGGTCAAAATGTCACTTTGTCTAAGTGTATGACTAATCACCATCAGACTCAACAGCTAATTAGCTAATGTTAGCATGCTAAACTAAGAAGGCAAACATATGTTAGCATGCTGACGTTCACATTTAGCTTGAGATGCCAGCCGCTAGTGTGGCTGTAGACCACCATTAATTAAACTGACCATAAGTTGCTTTTTCAAAATAAACAACTGGGTTAGGTTGAGGAAAATATTATGATTTGGTATGTTAAGTATGTTTGTTGCTAGTGTAGTGAAGTACATGAGGTTACATCGGCAGCATAGTTTAGTTATACTTCATGTGCTGTCCTCTGTGAACTACAAGACTCTGCTATGATATGTAAGCAATCTAAGCATTGTTGAAACTTTACAGAGTTATGAAATTGCACCTGTCCATCCTGGAGAGGGATCCTCCTCTGTTGCCCTCTTGAAGGTTTCTCCCCCTTTTCCCCGTGAAGGGTTATTTCTGAGTTGTTCCTGATCCGATGTGAGGTTTTGGGACAGGGATGTCTATGTGTACAGATTGTAAAGCACTCTGAGACAAATTTGTAATTTGTGAAATTGGGCTATACAAATAAACTGAATTGAATGAAATGTAAAATAAGCTGACATTTGGTTCAACATGGGACATAAAAACACTCTCCAAAGTGAAAGTCCAGTGTTTGCTTGACCCATCCATCACAATGGGAAGAACAAGAACAATTCTGGGTGTAGAGCTCAACGGTGAATACACACTTTTTGAGCAGTTCATGTTCTGGAAGTGAACACTGACGTTTCAGAAATTCCTGATGTAAATAGTTTTAAATATGGAAATAAGCCAAACGACTATGAGAGCAATCACAACCATAAAACATTTAAAATGGAGCAAAAACAAAATGCATAATTAATGGGGTGAAGGAAACTACTCGACCTATAGACCTGTCTGAACGGCGGCTCGCCGCCTCTGAAACTCCCCAAAATACTTTGAGACTAACTGGTCTTCATCTAGAACAGAAGACAAACGCAAACATATTTCAGCAAACTATTTTTGGAACATAGGAGAAAGTATCCAAACTGGGAGCAGAGTATTGGGACATGTACACCTCACTCGGGCGTTACATTTCTATGATGACAGAGAGCTGTATCAATAAGCGACGCCGCTATTACACCGTAGAATTGTTGTTAGCGGCGCACTTCTCCATGACATCGTGGATAAAAAACTTTTTCTATGTCGGCCTTGGATGATTACGATTTCGTGGCTACAGCTCCAACATTCTCGTTTCAGAATATGAATCGGGATAGGCTCAGTCAACTCCTAATGGAGAACTGCAGCATGTTCATCCGTTCAACCCCAGTACCACCGGACTTGCGTTTCTCAGGGCTTGACTCGGTGTGGAAACCTGCCATAGTCCTGCAGAGTAGCTCATTCAGCGCAGAGTGCAACCTGCTTCTGAAAGAAAGGCTCGCTCAGCGCTTTGTGCTCAGGTGTACTTTACACAGAGCGTGCTTAGAATGAAAACAATTATTAAAGATGGTGCTAATCCGCAGAACCAGCATGCATTACAGCCACACAGCATGGTGTGTGTGCTTTATGTGTGTTTGAGGCTGATATTCAGATTGCTAAAACATGCAAGATGTTGTTATTGTTGCAGCCATCGCTCGATAAGTACATTTTGGTCATTTACTTTTTTCTCTTTTATTTTACCAATTTGAATTGACGGCTGTCTCCACCAAACCCACCATCAGCTCAGAATATCGATGTGTTATCATGATCATAAACATCCACACATGTAAAAGGACAGTCAACTGCCAAGGGAGCCTACATGCGTCCTCTCTAAATAATCTTGTGTAGACTGAGTTTAAAAAAAGCTAATAATTCAGCAGCATTTGTTTCTTGCTGTGATCACAAATGCATTTTTCCACAAGGAAACGGTTTTGACAGCTTGTCATGTTAAATTCACAAAGCATATTAGCTGTCAGCGGGCACCACTCTCTGAACAATACTTGGTGTTGCATTAAAGGAAACTTCGACATCTGACAATTAATATTGAACTGAAAACACCCCCAGAAAAACAAGTATTGCTGTCGGAAAACTCAAAGCCAGTAGATAAACAAAGGAAACGTGGTTCCTATAAAATGATGAATCTGGCCGATATCATTGATGTGTTGGGTGAGCTACCACGAACACATCACAGATTCATTTAATCTTCAAGGAACTTCATCTTAACTTATTCCTGCCTACAATTAGTAATGTTTGAACTAAAAAAAGATAAATGTTCAAAATGATTTGACTCTCTGGAAAACTAAAGCAAGAGGGTGGGGAGGGGGAGGGGGAGGGGGTGGGGGGGTTGTTAGGGTAAGAAAGCGTGATTGAGTTTGACATGCTGTGCATTCAAGCAGGACAACTGAGAGACATTTAACACATCATCAACAACTTAAAGCAGTTTTGTCACCACAATGGATTTGTGTGTGTGTGTGTTTGTGTGTGAAAACATGTGATTTGCATTATAGCCTTGGAGCAAATCAGATGCCGCTCTCTGCTGCTTGTTACTGCAGCCAAATGTTTGGGCTCAGGAATGCACCGGGGAACATCCACATCTGCAGCAAGCATGTGTTTGGGTGTGCATGTATTTATGTGTGTGTGTGTGTGTGTTTGTGTGCGTAAAAAAGAGAGAGAGGTCTTTGCGGAAGCCAAAACTCCTCATAAGGACAGAAAGGCAGCGCGCATCTTCAGGCTGAGGTCATTTCATTGACAAAAAAAAGAACCTTTGAAGCCTGTCTGAGGAAGTTGTGGAAGAAATATTTGTTCCCAAGTTAAACTTTTAAACTTTTAACTTTTTATCGTCACATAAAAAAAGAATTGACGTCTTTCTTGAACTCATCCTAAGCATTAAGAGCAGTGAGCTACGCCGAGAAGCAGCTGGGGATTCAGCGTCTCGGTCAATGGCAATTCGATATGCAGACAGGAGGAACAGGGAATCGAACTGCCAACCTTGTGGTTTAAAGACGACCCGCTCTGACAATGGCCAATTGTGGTCTAATTCAGTGGTCCTCAACCACCGGGACACGGGTCCTTTCCTACCGGGCTGCACATAAACAAATATAGAATTTATTATCACGGTGTGAAACATTTTTTATTTAGAAAAATGATTGGAAACATCTGTCTGTTTGTCTAGTCTGCGTGATACGTATCCCCAAAAATTAAGCCCACTAGCTAGTAAAAACACGTTTTTGGAAAGGGGAAAAGTCCAATGAAGAAACACAAGAAGAAGAGCCTACATTTCGTACTTTATAGTACTCATTCGTTATATGTGTTCCCCACACCTTGAAGGCCGGTCCGTAGCAGTGGTATACCACAATAAGTTAACAGAGAGTTAGAGAGCTAGCCAGCTATAGTTACCAAGTCGGAGATATCGTAAATACTCAGAAGTAACTATATGTGTGAATTGGACTCTATAATGTATGGCATGTTTTTATCTACTAGGCTGCTCATTAGTACAGTAAGACAATATGAATACAACATACGATGCTATCCAACATTGGCTAACTGGATACAAATTTAATATTAGCAAGGCTAAGATAGCCTTTCTAGCGAGCCACAATCTTGTACAAAGCTAGTATACAATTTTTGGGGCTAAGCTAACCAAAGTACAATATAAATTATAAGGCCAAAACAAAAAAGATAGCAGACCATTAGCAAAGCACAACAACTGATTTATCTAAAAACAACAACAACAACAACAACAAAAGAGTTACAGGCGTCTCTTTCCAAATGAAAGTCCAATGGCAGAAGCATCAGCAAGTTGTAAAGATTGGGCAATGCAAAAATAGCTAACACACAACTATCTGTCTGCCTTGAACCACAATTAGTTATGGCCACCCCATAAGCCCTTAAGTAAGAGTTAACTACACATGCTACAGCAGAAAAAGCGTACGTATAAATGAGAATTATTAGGAAACAAAACAAATTCGTAAATATGTATTGCTGGGTGCTTCTTTGTCTTTGTGAATATACCATATACCATAGGTGTGTCAGCCAATGGTTGCCCTGCACGTGGAACATTTACTTCGACGTAACTGCCAGTGACAGCGGCTTTTGCAGCCTCACCAAACAAGACAAGGCCGTGGACATTTTCTTTTTTTCGGTCTATGCATGCCAAGCTGCATATGAATGCTCTCGGTCTCACCCCTCCCTCCATGTAGCCTCTTTCTCATTTCATCTTCTGCCAAGGCTCAAGGTACAACATTGCAAATTTGCGCAACATGCTAACAAACACACAAACACGCATGCACACACACACATCTGTTTTAATCAACACATCTTATCGGAGACAATAGAAAAAAATTATGAAAACTCAAAAGCACACCAAAGCGTCTAAAGACAACAGGTTATGTCATCTAATCCCAGGAAGTCTTTGGGTTCAGAGCCAGACGACGGTGGCTGACTGCTGGGGTCTGTGGCTCCTCTGTGTTACCTGGGTTCGCCTGAAGGGGCCAGTATGGCTCACCGAAACCTCTTCTTGGCAAACCCCCCCATCCCCCCCTCCATTTGGGCCCACCAGGGACCGCCGGCTCTCCTACTGTGCCTTCTGCAAGACCTGGCGTAATTTAATTAACGATGTCGACTTTAAACAAAACCACATCTGAGCCGAGGAGAGAGAGAGAGAGAGAGAGAGAGAGAGAGAGAGAGAGAGAGAGAAAGAGAGAGAGAGAGAGAGAGCAGGACATAACCAGGGATGAGAGCAGATCGCTCGGTTAGATCGCTGACAGGATTTATTGGGTTCAGAGTTTAAAGGTCCGGTTGAATAAAAAATCCCAGGATTTGACACCACAGTCCAGATCCTCTAGATTAAAACTAAAATACTTAATATTACTTAATACTTAATATTAAGATTTGTCATCATTTAGTCTCTGCTATAACACGTTAAAGCAATGCTTCTTCTGTGTTTAGAGATTATGAATTATTTATATTTTGTGTCAGAATCTTTTGTGAAACATTTGGGCAGGACTTTCTCAATTTGTTAAAGATAATCAATGATAAATGATGTATTAACAATCATTAATAAGTTCTTCAGCTCCCCACTTTGCATTCAAATATATTTAATTAAATGAAAGAGACAAAAAATCTCCACGTTTTACAGATTGTTGGGGATACATGACAGCTGATATACATGCAGCAATCATATTCGCCATTTTTGGAAAATAAGTCAGTTAAGCATTCTGGACACAATTGTGGAATTTCATATACCAGGCTCACATACATTTCAACTTCAGAGAAAAAAATCAATAATATAAAAATAATAAAAACAATAGGCATATAAATGAAGAGCGTTATATAGAATGTCCATCCATCTAATTCCAAATGTTAGACTATTAAACACATTTTAATTTGGGGAAATCTATATTTGTTAATAATGGACAGTGTGTTGGTATCAGAATTTGGAATATGATGTTAAAAATATTGTATTAATTATTTTTATTTTAATAAAATACTGAGGTTGATATTATTGAATTTGATCAAGTTCCAATATTCTTTACAAACTCTAAACACAAGATGATCCAGACAACACAACACCATTTAAATAAACCTTTAATTATCACCTAAATTTAACCCAATTAAGAAGAAAATAATTACAAGGTATGATAATAAGTTGAAAAGTGTATATATATATATATATATATATATATATATATATATATATATATATATATATATATATATATATATATATATATATATATATATATATATATATGAAATAAAAAGTCGTTCACATGTCTCAAGAGTGTCCTGGAAATATTTGACATGTAATCTTTAGTTGGGTACAATCAGTTAATTCCACAAGCCAGTTTAATGGCTGGACTCAGTGTCACCGTTAGAGTGTGAGAGCGTGCGTTTGTGTCATTGTGTGAGTGTGGAATTGGAAAAACAATAAAATAAAGAAAAAACAAAACACAAAATGGACTATAAATGAGGATTAAACAGGCTCCTGCTGAAACATATATTAATGTATTTATATTTCCTGTAATTGCTTCAATTTCAGGCTTTCATTTTTTTGGGGTAATAATCTTGATATATAGATTGTTGTTTAGTCATTTAGCATTAACAAAGCTCTGAGGACGAAATTAACTAAAACAATCATATCTAAAGAAAAAAAGGAAAAAAAAAACAGTTATCCTCCCAACGCCAACAAAGAAAAACAACAGCGAGACGGCACTCTGCAACCTGCTAATGTTAGCAACTGATGCCTAATTTCCTTTTGATTACAAAGACATCCCACGCTCTCCTCTCAAGTGACGTTTAATTGTTTCTCGAAAGTAAATCATCAACTCAGCAAACTAAATTTGACAAACAACAATAACAAACTTGCAGCGCAGGGAGACGGGAATGAAGGGGGCAGCGGGGGAGAAATGAATTCATTAAAAGAAAAAGGCCTCTCTTCTGCGTTGGATGTGAAACAGAGATGAAAGAAAACAGACAATACTTTTTTGTTTTGTTTTTTGCCTTAAATTAAGTGCGTTCACAAGCAGGAGCATATGGGAGTCCAGCAGCACCACAACAAGGGAAACTAACTGGTTTCACAAATTGTAATTTGAAATCTTTCTTAATTCACCCGAAAATAAGATGGAAATGCAAGAAAGCAGAACAACATCAGAGTGCATGTTCTTTATGTTAGAGAACTCACATTTAAACAGCATCCATATCAAGCCCAGTGTGATTGGATCCGAAATCAGGAAGTGTCAAAGTCAAATCACACACATTGTTACAAGACGCCTGAAAACATCAGCAAAACATATTCAAAAAGAGGAAAGTTTCACTAAATACTCATGTTTCAAACACACTTGTTGCTTTTATTTGCAACTAATGTGTGTGTGTTTGTATGTGTGTGTGTGTGTGTGTGTGTGTGTATGTGTGTGTGTGTGTGTGTGTGTGTGTGTGTCGGCCACAGACAAAATAGGTTGCCAGATTTGTGTTCTTCATGATTGGGTGCATTACAGTTACAGATGATTATTCCTATAAAACATAATCAACATGAAACAGATCATTTATGAATCAAATGTTTTCAGAAAAAGATATTGTATACTATAGGCCAGTAAAGCCATCATAATACAACAAATACAAAATGTAGAAGGCTAAGTTGGATGATGACATGGCTGATTCCATCACATGGATGATGTTCCAGACTGACGTAGTTGTTAGAAAGTTGTGCATATGTCTTTAGATGATTGCCGATGACATGATGACATCCTCCCCTGTTGACAAAGAGTTTATATCTCCACACACAATCACATTCTCGGAACAACTACTCAACTAGTAACTACTACATGCGTCTTTGTTCCATTCCATTCCATCATCCATACCGCTCATCCTCATTAGGCCCAATGTGAGCCGATCCCAGCCGACATTGGCCGAAGGCAGACAAAATGACTTTAGCACCCTCAGCACTTGTACCCATTTATGGTAGAAGCAACACATACTCTGCAACAAGTCCACACGACACCTAGTATTGGACTTTATCGAAGAAGAATGCTTCGGTAAAATTGCCATGTGTGTCAATTTACAAATATTCGAGTCTACGACCATCAAGATCCACAAAGACGTCGAAGATCAACCACAAAGCTGGAACAACTCAAGGGAACCAGAGAGAAGACAACTTGTTGACACACATCAACAGTTTTATCATCCAAGGCGTGCCTTGCGTCGCCTTTGAGATGTTGGACAGGCACTTTTGGGAATTGCTGGTGCAGAGACAGGGACCACCGACCCCTAATGAAGTCCGTCGCATAGCACTTCAGCCAATTGTATAGCATTCAAAGCCCTGAAGAGCATTGGCATCATTAACACTGACCTGAAACCTGACAACATTATGCTGGTCAAGCACACAGCTGAGCCCTTCAAGGTGATATTAATTGACTGACTCAAATGCAACAGAGTGTATGGAATGTGAAGACATGATGGTGTTCTCAAATCTGATTCAATAGCTGTTCTGTCCAGATGCTCAGATGAGATTTACACCTGGACGAGCCCTCTGACATCATGATTTCGTCACATGACAACATGGACTCAATCTCTTATGTGCAAAGCTGCCTATGAGTTGATGGTTGCCCCCCCCCCCTCCCCTCCTTATGATTGAGATGAATACAGAAATTCACTCAGCGAGACAAGCGAAAGACTAAGGGATCACACTAATTTACATCACTTTTTTCCCCTTTCTTATTCTTTCTATATTTTGTGAGTTTTCTCTGGGTGATCCAGTTTCCTCACAATATATATATATATATATATATATATATATATATATATATATATATATATATATATATATATATATATTTACAACGGAAGGTTATGCAAATGAGTATGTCACTGAAAGGGTAAGTGAGTAGTTATTCAGATGTCAATAAGACTAATTTACATAACTTTTCTTTCTTTCTTTTCGTGGGTTTCCTCCCACATTCCAGAGATCTCTGCGTCAGCAGACTGAAATACAATCAAATAAAAATGTTTATATTAACGTATCATTCTGATTCATGATATATGATATATTTATGATTTAATGATTGCATCTAAAATGTAACGTTAAACTCATTTGTAACTTTAGGTTACACAAACTGGATCCAGAAATAAGAGGCTGTAACGATAGTCTTTGAAGGTTTGGTCTGTATTTTTATATATAGATATATATCTCGCTTGTATTATTGTTCTGAGTGCCTTGGTATTATGACGTAGGGGACAACTTTGGCAATACTGTAGAATATTAAAATCATATACTATATACAATACTACCGTTTCTGATTGGTTGCTTTTCTTCGTGAACGTCAGAATTTGGCAAAGGCCGTTAGGAGCACTGAAAAGGAGGCAGAGGACAGATTATGTGTCTCATGTCCTTCTGTATATAGTAGATATAGATATAGTTTGAGCAAATATGACAACAAGTTATTCTCATAAAAGTGACAGACTGCTGCTTTCCCAGGTTAAAATGGTCCACCTTTTGATAAGTGAGGACATTTTGTCTGGTCCTCAAAGGGATCGTTTAGGTTTACAGGTACAGATGAAAAGGTTGCGTCATCATGCGCTTCAGCTCTAACACTGATGACAATCACGCTTCGCCATTTCGTAGCTAACACACACACACACACACACACACACACACACACACACACACAAACACACACACACACACACACACACACACCACTTACATTATAGGCATTCTGCACTACTTTCTCTGTTTTGTCTGGACACACATCATGCATTTAAAGAAAGAAATGATGTGATTAATAAAATGCATGTTTCTTTAAAGAGTGCTTCGAGTCAAAGTAAAACAAAAAATAATACAACTATCTCAAATTATACCTCTTGTGATGAGAAGTACATCAGTGCATTATGGAAGATGTAATGGATATTTTACATTATAACTAGTGTAGTCAATGTCAGTTTATAGTGATTACTTGAATTAGAATTTGGACCTGGGATTAATGTGACCTCTGTAACACTTTATTTAAAATACCTTAATATAATACTTAACATACTTTTTTGAAATGTACTTATATGTTTCTAATTAAGTAATTCATTTTATATAATATTAATGGGTTTATGTTCTTAGATTTCTTTTATTAAATATGTTATTACTATTACTGTTACTTTTTATATACATCTGTTTATTAGTTTTTTCTTTTCCATGAATTGACTATAAGGAATCACAATTAACAAATAAAGTGGAGCATACAAAATAATAATCCAACAATAAGGAAGCAGAGAAAAAGCTGTAAGTGTAAATCGGTGAGAAACATGACAAAAACATAGAGTGACGGTATTTTACATTTAGTAGCCGTCGAAATGTTGACCAGGATCATCGGAGGTATTACATTAATATCAGAAAACAACTTAATGTTGTCATCAATTCAGAACTGCATTTTAAGTGTGCCCATTTAACAAGCTACATGATATGTACAGTATATAATATAACAAGATTCAGCCTCAATGATTACACACACACACACACACACACACACACACACACACACACACACACACACACACACATACACAAATAATATGTAATATGAGAGAGTTCTTAAACTCAATCACATTGTGGAGAAAAATAAAGAAGAAATGATCACATCAGAAGATTACAAACAATAGAATCTTAGGCAATAAAGAGATGGGAAATAGAAAAAAGATGGCTGCGTTGAGCAGGAATGAAGCAGAAATGAAGACACATTTCAGCCTCATCCTCGTCGCTATTGGCAGCAGGTTTGGAGGCCGGACCATCCGGGGAAAAAAAAAACGTGAGGGGAAGAGCAGGAATATCTGAACAGACAGTGGAATAATGCGCTGCCTTCTTGGGACTTGATCTGAGCAGCTGACTGGGTTATGGGTTCAATCTCTACAGCGACACACTTCATGTGTAACATTGTTCCACAGTGTTTAGTCCCAATAGGAGAAAGGCTGCAATAAAATAATGAAATAACAAAGATTTATGAAGTGTCTCTCGAATGATCTTAACTACAACCATTGCGAAATGCACCTGCCAGTTTTAGCAGTAATCTCATTTTGTATAATTTCCCCCAGAAATCCTGCAAAAACACACACACGCAAATACAAATAATTTAGCAATAGACTAGCATATGCCAGTCATGTATGCATATTTTCAGGATACGTTAGATCACTGAGAAATAGAAATGTCATTTAGTTGTCATTTTCCTGATTTCTTTTTAGTTTGGATTTGATTAGTATTTTCCCCCAATGTATCCAACCAGGTAAAATTAATGCTGTCATATAATCAGTACACTGGCGGTTGTTCAGCCTCAATATGTCTTTGCAGTTCTGGCAGATCTGCACCATTACCAATCACCGGTTCCAGAAGAAAACATAGAGAACGGATGATATGGTCACATAATGTCGAAGTGGGTTGCTTCGCTGTTCCACAGTTTTGGTTTGTATTACATTCAGAGCTAAAAAGCACTGGAACTAAACCCGAAACAGAACCGATTATGAAAATGAACACCTGTCAGCAATCGGATGTTTTTTCTTTCAGAATAAAAGCCAACGATCCAAACATGCGGAAACTGACTCATGACCCGACAGAACCCGCCACTCAAAGACATCTACCACAAAAATGGAACAAATGTATACCTACAACCCTCTCTGTACAATTATATGCTATCTCTCTCTCTCTCTCTCTCTCTTACTCACTCCCTCATACAACTGACACTCGTGCCAACAAGTGAGGAAGAAAGTGCCTGTGAATGTATTTCTCCTCTCCATTTCACTGGCATGCCGCTCCCCTCCTCGCTCCCGTTCTCTCTTGATGTGAACGTCGGGAAGCAGGCGGGATTACTCGCATCACAGAGGGGGAAACAGAGAGGGTTTGAGATGGCTCGGAGCGCCGTGGACATGAAGGCGGCGTGCAGAGGGACAGATATACAAAATCAGAGATCACGCGCCGGTTAGTCCCTGAGGCGGTTGAGGTTCTTGTACAGGAGTCGGCTGAGGGTTTACAAGATCCACTGGAGTTCTGGACTCCGGGGTCCACTTCCTGCGGTGATGCTACGGCTACTAAAACCAGATAGGGTGGTGGTGGTTTTGGTGAGGCCGTGGTTACAATAGTCCTTTCAATGGAGCTTTAGACATCCGATCACGCCTGGACGTATTAACGGTCAAGTCTTTGAGATCAGATCCTGCTCGTATCGAATCCGATAAGCCGAGCCACACGGCTAGGTGGCCTGCCTGGTAAAGGGAAGAGAGGAGGAAACCCCGAGGCTAGAGTCCAGCTGAGACCAGCTGCCTGGGTCCATGCTGTGTTGCTACTAATGAAAACCCAACATTTCCTGATTTGGCTGGTTTCAAAATAAAAGCTTTTAAATAAGAAATTAACGAGGGACTTTTACTGTGAAGAGTTTATAGGAAATTAAATGTGCTTATCGGCCGTTTTACAGCCACTCCTTTGGAATAAATCTCAACATATCACTATCGGATCAGGCAGGTATGATCCATAAGCGGACACGGCTGAGGAAGCAAGCCAGCAACACACGCAGTATATTCTATGTGTTATTGCTCAGTCTTGATGATCCTGCTTCCACTGAGTTTCATGGAAGCATTTTGGGCGATCAGGTTAAATACAAGTGTGAGCAACCACCAAGACGCATGACGATCGGATTTGGTCTGGGTTGTTTCCTGTTAAGTCCATGAGAAGGACTTACCAGGAAACAACTTCATCGCCAGTCAGTTCTCAAATCGCGTAAGCTGGTTTCGTCCGAAACGTCTGAACATTTCTAGAAGCCCAAAGAGAGATATATCACCAAGCTCGTCAAACATCTAGGGCGGTTTGGTTTGCGTGGAACACATAAAGGAGTGGACGCAGGCATTATTGTTGTATACGATTTAATCAAAGTCCACACAGGGTCGAGGTCAGGGTGGATGGGCGGATCAAACACGTGTCCTTATTGTTACAGTAAATTGTGTTTAAATTTCCGAAAGCTATACATAAAAGGTTGATCCCAAACCTTCATGTTCTCTTTCCTAAAACTGATAATGTATTTATTTTTCTTAAACCTAACATTAAATTGTTTGACCTAATAAAGAAGTTTCGTGGCCTAAACCTAAAGTTGAATTGTTAAACCTAACGTTGTCTAATGTTAAAATGTTTCTAGATATGTTATTCTAACACATTGTATGTTTCTGATCATGTGTCATGGCACTGATGAAGTAGACTCCAATCACCTGATGAAAGCAATTACTACAGAATACTACAAATCTTTACTAGGATAAATGTACTTTTCATATACTGTGGAATGTATATTATAATGGTGCATTCACATAGAAATAAACAGCCCATATTGCTTGACATCATGTCTCTCTCTTTCACAGCAACGTCTCACCCGTCCACTTCACACGCACACAAAAGATGAAAAACAACACCAACCAGTTAACCCCCCTCCACTCCCCCCCCCCCCCCTCCAACTCAATCCCCAGGCTGATATAGACACGGAGAAGGGGAGGAAAGAGAGGAGGAAGCTCGGGACAAAGCGGGCCGAGGCCACAGAAAGGCGGACTCCCGCCGAGCCAAAGAGGCGGCCGACACGCCGCACATTCAGCCATCATTAACTGGCGATTAATGAGGTCAGCGGCAGAGGGGAAAAAAAACTCTCCACATGTACAAACACCGTAAAGTTCACATTTGAAAATAGCACCAGAGGCTGATAACACAGGTTATTCTCATAATTAGTTTTATCATAAGGAACATGACCTCATCCGCTACCACCTGCTGCTTGGTGTCATCAACACTTTCCAACCCAAATATACATGTATAGTCCAATTGGACAATAATAGCAACCGTATAACAGCAAAAGCGTGAAGTTATATTAAAATAAAAAAATGCCTTCTGCTTCTGATTCTAACAGCGGCCGAGCTCCAAGCTTCGGAACAGCACCCGGGGTCAACAACGCCACTCACGAGGAGCCACCGACACCAATCATGGAGTGATGTTTTCTCCAACACATATTTTTTCTTTTACGTGGCGCCGAATCGCTTTATTCGTAGATGATGTGTTCAGGGACTACTGGAACTACTGATGATTTTAATGAACAATTCAATGAGATGGCGGAAAAGTGGCATGTTCTCACAGCGTCTTCGGATGTCTGCTGTTCTTCGACCAAGCGAAGATTTCCATTTGCAATGAAAGTGTCAAATGGAGGTGGACGTTGGGTGAGTTTAACGATTGGCTCATTTTCTGTCAGTTGACGTAACCTTTTCAACGACTTGAACTGAGTTCAACCCTCAAGTCCTCCAACCAGCAGCACATCGGCTGGTGACATTTTCAATGCAAAAATGTCAAAAAATCCCAAAACCTAATAAAAGATTTAATTAAGTAATTAATAATTGAATAAATCAGCACACATATATAATAGTGAATATCTTGCTCTTTCTTATAAAAAACTAATTTCAGCTAAACTGATAACCCATCAATCTTTACCAAGCATATATATAAATGTAATAATGGTGTACTACACTATTATATACTTGTACACACTGTATATTTATAAATGTATTAATAACAATAACTATTGGCAACCAATAGTGGAGGTTTATGTATATAAAAACATATATATATATATATATATATATATATATATATATATATATATATATATATATATATATATATATAGTTAGAAGTACTCGTACATCAATTCACAATGCTTTATATCAATAATCATAACACATTATATAATGACTTACAAGTTCAAAAATCATAAATGCTTGTCAACATTTTTTCTCTCCAAGGGCCGTAGTGTGTTACAATTCCCATAACTCTAATATGTTATAATTATAATGTGACCATATGTTAGGTCATAGTTTGCTTTATTCTATTAAACAACACACGAAACAGTGTAAATTATTTTTGCATTTACTTCAAGCAAACAACGACCACCTAGAATAACGATATAATGTATTGTATCAGTGATTATAATGTATTATAACAAATATTACAATGTATTAATGCCATGAGAATTATAGTGCACTATTTGCCATAGATGTCATTGAGTGACCAGCAATTATGAAGCATTGTGATAGTTGACACTATAAAAGGTTTTATAATGTGTTATGACTGAAGTAATTATAACCATAATAATACAGTGCTGTCAGAGGATTGAAATACACTATAAGTATATTTATTAAAGCGTTATAGCGTTATGGATATTACCACAATGTCTTCACAGGACAAGTTATATTTGTTGTTATATATATAACATTAATTAACACTTAAAATAGGAGCTGCATACAACTGTATCATTGTATATAATAAACCATTAATTACTATACTGCTTTGAAATGCTAAATGGGGAAATAAAGTTAAAAAGGGCAGGATTGGATTTGTTTAAGTTATATTGTGATGTGACCCAATTTTAATTGTATTTTTTTGAGAAGAGTATTATTTAGTAAGTATCAGTTTCTCTTCTGGCCATAAAAAGTCTTTCCTAAAAAAAATAGGAAGCGATAACAAAAGGCCGACAGCTGTTTGCGCACGGCTCCGACAGCAGCATCGGCTTCGCCTCCGCCAAGTCACAAAACCTGGCAACGTGCGCCACTTTTTCTTCCTCCGACAACTCTGCGTTTCTCAGGACTCCCTTTTGAAACCCGCTAAAGAGAGAACAACCTCCAGCCAGCAGCTGAGTAGCGTCACCATGGTGAGAGTTTTATCCCAGGATGCCACAGACAGATGCAACACAATCACTGATAAATCAATCAAATAATGCATTAATAGCAGGGAAATCTAATGTTACTCTGTATTCATATGGATATTTCCATTTTCCTTTTTTAGTCAATAATATTAGCTTTCTGCTGTCCAACATTAGGAAAACAAGAGGCGTTCACACAAACACCTTTCTTTACATGTAGAACAATTATATTTATTATGGCATTAAATTAAAACACAAAGTGCTGACAGCTGTCTGTGTCCAGCTCGGCTCCGACATCTTCACCCTGACAAACTCACAGGACCTGGCAACGCGTGCAGCCTTTTCCACGTCTGCTCTAAAAACCAGCTCAGCCAGTCCAAACATGCAGGAGCATCAGCGGCCCTTTTTCCTTCCGACACACACACACACACACACACACACACACACACACACACACACACACACACACACATACACACACTCGAAGCGGCGATGATACCGCTAAAATAGTACCAACAACCATTTGACAAAAGGCGTGTTATCACTTACCGAGGAGGGCAAGCCGGGAGGGACCTTCCGCACTTTCTTTGGATGAACCTCTGAAAGAGAAAAAAT
The DNA here is from genome assembly GCA_036178185.1 of Liparis tanakae. Taxonomy (NCBI): domain Eukaryota; kingdom Metazoa; phylum Chordata; class Actinopteri; order Perciformes; family Liparidae; genus Liparis; species Liparis tanakae. The sequence goes on along the minus strand of CM070090.1, from coordinate 8,534,898 downwards.
AAATAAATAAAAAGAACAATTGATGAGGGTTTATAACAGGCCAAGAGCCTTTTTCTCTCTCTCTCTTTTAAAAAAGAAGAAGAAGATTCTGGTATTTATTTGTTTGAATTGAATCGATCAGGAAAAAAAGAGCGAGGCCAGTTTTCCCACCGCCGTCGATGTATATATATTTGACCAAAAAACTGTGAATGCAAACAAGCACGACACAACGGAGCAAATAAAAAAAAGACGGAATACAAAAAAAGAAAAGGACGGGCTTGATTTGTTTTCTTTTCTTTGGGGTTTGATAAAAGGAAGCACGGAAACAGCTTTTGACATGTTTATATTATTTCTCAGGGTTTCTCTCAAGGGGAGCGAGGGAGCGGTCTATTAACTGGGAAGGTGAGACTTTGATGGAAAAATGAAAGAAGCGCCTTTAAAAATAAAATATTGGCCCAGAGTCGTCGTCGTCGTCGTCGTCGTGTGAGTCCTTCCGAGGCTAACGCTACCAAGGCTACACCACGGCCACTATTGTCCTGCGTTGTAAAAGACTTCCCTGTATTTTTCTTTGCTTAAAGTCCCTTTTCAGAACACACACACACACACACACACACACACACACACACACAGACCGACAGGAGGTTTGGTTTACACGCGGACACACACACACACACACTGCTCGGCCTTCTCAGAGAACAGAAAACACGCTGCTGTTGTGAACTGGGATCAGTCCAGGTTCAAAAGTTTCACCGAGATCACAAAAGAAGAAAAGGTTCAGTTTGGATTCAGAACCCTAAATGAGGGTAGACGGTTTATGTTGCTTTATTTATTTTCAGTCTGAATAATGAGAATTTCAGATAAAGGTAACGCAGATAACTGTTCCGGTAGCTCATAATCTGGGAATCCAATTAGTCTTCGATGTGGTGGTCAGACTTCGCAGCAAAACATTCAGAGATTTTTGATCTAAAAAAGAAAACCAGGTAAATATGATGATGATGATGATGATGATGATGATGATGATGATGATGATGATGATGATGATGATGATGATATTTGTTATTCCCAGGGTAATTTGTATGAATTAAAATGGTCAGTATCTTTTAAAATAATATAGAATAAAGCAGATCATCATCAGTATAACTTTTATCATAACATAATTATTAATAATAATAATTTTAATATTTGTATTAATTTATTCTTCATTAATTTATTATATTTTAAATGTATTTTACTTAATTATTATTAGTATGTTTACCATTATTTATTCTTATTGGTAGTATTAAGAATATGGTACTTTTAGATTTATATTATTTATTTACGTTCAACATGTTAATATGTCATACTTTCTTTATATTTGACTCGCATTACGAGCTGCACGCTCCAACGAACACACTGGGCCCAGCGGGGAGGCTCTTGATTGGCTGATGGGGTTGACAGCGATTTCTTTCAAAAATGTTTTAAGTATCCTTTTATCATGCGGTTGAGGTTTATTGGGTATAGCTGAACTTAATTGAGCTCACATTGTTGTAATTTTGGAGGCTGTGTCGTAAGGCGCTATTGAATTGCGATCTGTTTATAGTATTTCGTCCAGCCCGTTTATAACAACTGACCATTAAGTTGAATTAACATGAGAGCTGAAAAATTAGGAAAAACAATATCTAATTGCGAGTATTTTAACTGATATTGCAACTACGACATGAGTTGCAATATTACAGGGAATGATTTAAATTCATATTTTAAATGATTATGGGGTGTGTGTAGGATGTGAGGGCCTGATCAACTCTGCGGTATAACAATATTCCATTTCAATTTGTATTTTGACACAGATTTAGCAAAACATGCATTTTCTCCCTCCATGCTTTTGATATTGATGACGTCACAAGAATAGTGCGAGGTGAAAATGGGGATCATGGGCTGGACAATGGCTGAACTGAGAGAGAAAAGCAGCTTCAAGACGGAGCAGGTCAACGTCGTGGGCGTTCCCGTGTCACGCGAGTGTGTCGCCGGGCGTCTCACCCATGGCGTCCATAGGCAGCGTTCTCCTCCGCGGGTTGGAGCCGTAGTGCTGGTAGTACTGGCCGGCTGGCTTGGTGGGCGATGTCGCGCCGGGACTCCCCAGACCCATCTCGCCACTCGACTGGTCGAGACACCCCCGAGACAGACAGGAAAAAAAAGAGAGAGAGATTATCAATCATGTGACCTTGTGACTCAAAGACCGTGGAAAGACGCACCATTATTTCACGAATGAATTAGAACAAAGCAAGGAGACCTACTTTTCTAATATATACATACACCGCAGCACAAGTGTTGAGGCAGACATTCTTTAAAGGAAATTATCAAAGTAGCCGTTGTAGTCGGGTCGCTAAAGTTCATAATTTTGAGGCAGCTTGAAATGTTGTCATCAGCAAAATCATTTCTGACATCGATCCCAATCGGAGCGTCGAGGATAACTGGAATGACGCTGATCAGAATGTTCTTTGTTGAGCAGTTATACGTCGACTAAGCAGAAGACAGTCACACTGAACGTTGACAGGAGAATGATCTGGCTGGTATGTTTGTGAGGCTGCGGCGTATCCATTGATATTGATTCCATATATTGTCAATACACCAGTGTGTTTAAACCCTCACACCGTCTTGGGTCACATGAATGTAACGATGCCACCACTCCCACCCATTCATGAAGGACATTGCTGACATTAGCATTACAGGTAAATTTATGGAAGTCCATGTGTGTCAATGTTAAAATGACAACATGTAATCACATTTTATTTTCTGCCCAAATATGACAAGATAAAAGTGGAACAAACAGATTAAACACATGTTAAATACGTGTTTGACAATGTACACTTACTGACAATAATATATATAATTCAACTCAATATAACACAAGTGTTATTTTTAAATATTGTAAATAAAAAGCACACAAAAGATAAAGACGGACAGACAGATTAACACCAGAAAGACAAGTGAATAAATAAATACCCCGTCCCCTCGGATTTGATTTTGAAGCTGTCTCCGTTCCAGGGAAGCGAGCCCACCTCGATAGCGAGGAAGCGTACGGAGGGCCGTGTGGCGGTATTTACCTCGGTGGGAGCCTCATGCTGCTCAGGGTGGAGGATGTGCGCCTCGCGGCTCCTCCGCCGCGGCTTTGGAGTCTAACTTCTCTCCTCTCCGCTCCCTCTTCCCTCCTCTAACTCTGTGACTCTGTTTACGGCTCGAACTTAGCAAAGCGCTCACACATTGTCCCCGCTAATTAAGTTCAATGATTCGGCGGCAACAAGTGGCGTCTGGTTCGGGGGGCGAGGGGGCGAGGGGGGAAGGGAAGAGAGAGCGAGAATAAAAGACACATTGAAGGATGGAGGAGGAGGTTTTGTTGAGATTTTTCTTTTTTAGCAAGGAGGGAAGAGGTGAAAAAGAGCCTGCGAACCCAAGACCAACCCCCGCCCCTAAATAGACTCCTCCACTACTCCCTTAAAGTGTAGACTCCCCCCCCCCCCCCCCCCCCCTTTCTCGTTAAGTAATTAGTGAGCAGTGTGTTCGAAGCAATGGGTGGGGTAGTGGGCTCGGAGCGGGTGTGTGCGTGTGTGTGTGTGTGTGTGTGTGTGTGTGTGTGTGTGTGTGTGTGTGGGGGGGGGGTGGATGGTTAGATAGATGGGGGGGCTAATCTGAATTCTGATCAGTCGCGTCCGTCCTCTCTGTGGCTGAAAACAAGAGTTAGCTTGGCAATGCCGGACCAAGTAAAGGCCTTTCTCATGCTAAGCAGGGCCTAAGTAGGCCAATTACAGGGCCGGCCTCGGCCTCAGAGCCATTCTCGGGCTTAAAACAAAAGGGCCCTTGTCTTAAATAAAGTCAGTCACACACACACACACACACACACACACACACACACACACACACACACACACACACACACACACAGAGGGAATCAGACACAAAAGGCACACACACACAGTCACACAGTCACACATTGATTCAGTCATCCTGTTCTTCTGTCCGTGTGTGTTTCAGTTTGTGTAAGTGTGTGTGTGTGTGTGTGTGTGTGTGTGTGTGTGTGTGTGTGTGTGCGTGTGTCATTGGGGGTAAAAGGGGGTTCCCACTAAAACAAAAAAGGGTCTCATTGATTGTGGCGCTTTTTCTTTCTTTTCTTTGTTTTCTTTTTTTCTGCTTCTCGCACTCGAGCATCGATGCCAGGCCGGGCCAGACCGGTCACCCCGGCAACCAGACGAGAGTGGAGGAGAGGCAAATTGCCTGTGCCCTCTCTCTCTCTCTCTCTCTCTCTCTCTCTCTCACTTTCTCTCTCTCACTTTCTCTCTTTTTGTCTCTCTTTACCTGCCCGTCTCGTCGTCTCTCGCCAGTCGCAATTCATTACACACTTATCTGCCCGATAGAATTTTGTTATTACAGATATCAAGATTAAAGTCAGGTGTGTCAAGGGGGGTATTCTAGTATTACATTTTTCACTTGTATACAGTTGGATGACTAGCTGGTTGGTCAAAGAATGGTCAAAGCTGAAAAGTCAAACAGCCCCAGGTATCCTTTATGGGTTAAGCTACAAAAACCCTGCATCCTACATTTCCAAAATACAGCGGCTTTCCCCCCTGGCTGGTAAATGGGTTAGGGTACAGGCTTTCTGTTATACAACAAAGTCATTCAATTAAATTCAATTCAGTTTATTTGTATAGCCCAGTTTCACAAATTACAAATTTGTCTCAGAGTGCTTTACAATCTGTACACATAGACATCCCTGCCCCAGAACCTCACATCGGACCAAGAAAAACTCCCAAATAACCCTTCAGGGGGAAAAAAGGGAAGAAACCTTCAGGAGAGAACAGAGGAGGATCCCTCTCCAGGATGGACAGATGCAATAGATGTAATGTGTACAGAAGGACAGATTTAGAGTTTAAATACATAAGTACAATAAGCGAGTTAATTAGACCTGGTTCAGAGCGCAGCAGCTAAAGGAGCAGCGATACATGCTGGTCCAGTGTACGCTAAAGGAGAGGAGAAAGGAAACATTGAAGCACCTTTCCTTAGTATCTAGGGAATTTGACCAGCTCTTGAGGCTTGGAGGCCACTGAGAAACTTCCAGTCTCATTTCACTCGGCGCGGAATCTTCCCAAGATAAAAAGACAAGGGACCGCCATGGGAACAGGAAATGTGTTCGGCAAATTAGCTGCTCCAAGAAGTGCATTTGTCGACTCTACGGCGACTTACAGTGACCCACAACCGTCTGCTCTGCAATAGCTCCAAAAAGATCATTATATGTAATTGTTCCTTCTGTTTCGTGGATTGTGGAAATCTGGATCCATGCCTACTACTAATTATTCATCCATTTCTGTCATATTCATTGAATGTGTTGTAACTCTGTAATGATTCCTTTTGTACACATGACTTCTATTGCATCTGTCCATCCGGGAGAGGGATCCTCCTCTGTTGCTCTCCTGTGAAAGGTTTTTTTCCAGTTTTTTGGGGAGTTTATCTCTGATCCGATCTGAGGTCCTTGGACAGATATGTTGAATGTGTATAGTGTGCAAATTTGTAATTTGTAATTTTGGGCTCTATAAAATAAACTGAGCTGAATGTATCTATATCTATATCTATATCTATATATATATATATATATATATATATATATATATATATATATATATATATATATATAAATATATATATATATTTATATTTACTGGCTATTTCCATCCACAAACTGTTGTGGATTTGCTCCTCCTCGCTTGCGTCTGTTTTATCTTCTATATTATCTTGTTTTCTCTCTGATGCTGTTCTCTCTCTCTCTCTCTCTCTCTCTCTCTCTCTCTCTCTCTCACATGCACACACACATGCACACACACGCTCACACACACAGAGCTGACTGGGCTTCGGTACCCAGCTGCTCACAGAGATGATATTAACTAAGATAGATTACCAGGGAGAGAGGGAGAGAGAGAGAGAGGAAAACAAAAAAGAAACAGAAAGTCAAAACGAAAAAAAAACAGAGAACAGGAAGTCTCAAGAAGACGAGGATGGAGGAAAGGCAACAAAAAAACAAAGAGAGACAGAGACATTAAAAAGTTGTAGGACAAATTGATTGAATTGATGACTGATGACTGACATGAATGAGTTTGAGAGACGTCGGCCTGCATGTTTTCTTTCCAGCTAGGCTAACTTTCCCCATACATGCTTTATGTTAAGCTAGGCTAATCTCATCCTGACTCAAGCTTTCTACTTAAAGGGATAGTTTGGCTCTTTCAAGCTGAGGTTGTATGAGGTATCGTCTAGTTTGGAGAGAGAATGTACTACTGTGTACTGGGGAAGCAGCAAAATATGTTGTACACACCTATAATGAGCTTTCTTCAATGAAGTATTGTACCGTTGGCTATAGAGCATAGCTGGATACAAATACTTCAATTCTAGTTTGGAAGGGGTTGTTTCATGGCAAAGTAAATGGGAGAACAAATTCTAAATATATACCGTACACTTTAACTGATTCCATTCTTGCGGGGTCTTTCCTTTTAGGTGTCTACAAAATGTGTTTCCCCTGCTGAGTACATCACTTTGCACCCATGAGGTAACTCCTGCATTCTTCTCCAACCTAGAGCTTCCATCTGTAGCCAAAAACACAAGGACTATGAATTAGAACCTCACGCAACCCGCTCTCCTAAGGATTCAAACTATCCCTTTAACACACATGGCATGAGAGCGGTGTGTCTTTTTTTATCCCGTCACTAAACTACCCTTCAGGATATCCACTTATAAACTGACAAAAGGGACACGTCTTATCAAAAGAACATGATTGTTTATTCTGCTACTCGGTTATACCTGTCCGATCCAACCCTCTGTCTGTCACTGTGACTGAAAAAGCAGATACTCCATACTATATATGCTAAATGTCATCAATTTCCACCATTGCGAGACAGAGAGAGAGAGAGAGGGAAAGAGAGAAAGAGAGAAAGAGACAGAGAGAGAAAGACAGGAAGAAGTCATTAATTACCAGGAAGTGCTGGCGAGGCAGCGGCGCACCTGTACACCAGCTCCGCTCCAGCTGACACACACATGTGTGTACACATTTCTGCACACACACACACACACACACTCCTGAGGGAGCGAGGCCCTGAGGCCGCTACCAGAAACAGATAGAAACCAGCAGAGAGGACCAAATAAAAGTGGACTCACAGAACCAGAACACATGGACAGTACGCACATCGAGGGCTTCAGCTGACATTTAGTTTGTTAAACGGCTAAAATAGTGGAAACAGGAGTTGTAAAGTTCTCAGAAACCGACGAGAGTGTGGAAGATGTTCAGGGTTCATAGGATAATCCAGAGAAAAGCCCAAAACGCTCAAATTTATTATTTTTTGACCTAATTGTGAAAGTTCCGCCCTGATTCCTTTCACAATGAAATTTACCAATATTCTTAGCACAATTTTCCCCGTTACACTGAAATCATTTAATCAACTGCAATAGGCACTCGGTAGAGCGCATACCTTTGCCGCAGCCCCTTTTTTGGTACTTGGCATAAGAGTGTGGGGAGCTTGATGTCATGTGAACATTTTGGCATTAGTTGCATAAAAATTGGATACAAATTGACCGCGTGCGCTATGGTAAAAAGAAGATGTTGGTCTTTTCATGACCTTGACCTTTGACCTTTGACCCGATCGGTCCCAAAATCTAATCAAATGGTCCCCGGATAATAACCAATCATCCCACCAAATTTCATGAGATTCATTTTAATACTTTTTGAGTTATGCGAATAATACACAAACACACACACACACACACACACACACAAACACACACACACACACACACACATATGATTGCAATTTATTTGTTCTGGTCGATTTTAATTATTTGGTGAAGCACTTATTGTATTTTATTGTATTTTTAAATCATCCCTATTCAAAACAATAGAAATAACAGGACTTTATCTTTCTTAGCATGGAATTACATAATTATATTAAGTTGGACTAAAGTTATGTTTTTAAGCTATGCTTACTTATACACAAAATAGTTCCATTTAATAAAAAAATATTAGTTACAATTACTCAAAAAGAAGAACATGTTACAACAACTTGACATATTTAAGTTTGTTTAACTTTTTCTCAAACTTTGAGTAAACAGTACTTAATTTATTTAATTAATTCGGACGTTCGGGTTTACAGTACACACACACACACACACACACACACACACACACACACACACGCATACAAATAAATAAATAAATAGCGATCAAAACAGAGTGCGAAGGTAATAAGTTAATAGAACGTTATTGTTTTCCATGTTGTGTTATTAGTTGTTTGTTCTTTTGTGTGGAACTTTTTACACGGAAAATGTATTTATTGCCAACTACAACTTAATATCAGCCATAAAAAAAAGTAAATGCAAAGATGGGAAAATGTCAGCAAGCATCTTCAGTGACTGAAAACGTATTTGTAGCATGCGTTTCTTCATGCCATCTGCTGGATATGATAGGATAAAAGGGCCCTTTAGAGAGACACTAACTGTCTTTAACAGTTTGAAAGCTTCAGTGATTTGTTTTTTTCCCTCATCTGCGGTTGACTGCTTCATGGTGACGGCTGCGAGGGAGTGAGTCCTTATGGCGAATATAACAGTTCAGAACATCTACTTCAATACCGACAAAAAAATGCCAAACAAACCAAATATTTTGACAACAAACCCTGAATTAAAGATCTATCACTGCTACAATGACCGGTTCAGCAAGGCACTGACACAATTTTCCCTGTGCAGTGAAAATTGCTCAGTTGAAAAGTTATGTGGAAAAAAAGAAAAATGGCCGCATGTCTTCCTTAGCAACGTTACCCTTGAAAAGAAGCATTTCTGAGGAAAAGTTGACCGACTTGCTGCCAAGTTGCTGAACTGTGATTGGAGCATACAGCCAAAAGGGGTGGGATATATGAAGCGTCAATCCGCTTTATGTTTCAAACGAAGGATGTTCAAATGATTGATGACATCCAGGATAAGGACTGAGATCATTATGAAAAGACTGAGCTAGCCAATCAGGTCACAGATCCGCCACCACAACACCAATACACAGAGGCAACGGCCAATAACATCAGCGCATTGGAGTCTCTAAAACACCAGCTGCTGTGTGTGTGTGTGTCTGCCTGCAGAAACATTCAAAGCAGCGAGGGATCGACTTGCCAATGACAACTTCCTCCGTCTTCTAACTGCTCCACACACACACCCACACACATACAATAACACACACTTACGCAACGCAAAGCAGTTCAAAACATTTCTCCTTAATTAGCGTTCAACGCTTGGCTTGACAAATAAATAGCGATCATTTAAGAACACTAAGAGAGGAATCAGACAGCACATTACACCTCACCATATCTGGCAGCTTCCTGCACGCAATTAGAAAGAGAAGAAGATGGGGTGGTGAGCGGGGGGAGGAGGGGGAGGGGGAGACACAGTAGATCATAGGGAGGAAATACAGAAAGGTAGGAAGGATGGAAAGGAAACTATAGGAAGACAAGTCAGTGATGTGTGAAGGGGGAATAATGGATGGGAAAGGAGAAAGTAGGAGAGGGGTGAATAGAAGGAAGGAAATAGGTAGGGAATTTGACAATAGGTGGTAAAAGATAAATAAAAGTTATTACAAAGTTATTAATAAGAAGATAGGAGAACAAGGGAGCAAAAGAAGGAAATACACCAGAGACAGAAAGATGAAGAAAGAGCAGGAGGGAGGAATATGGTGAGGAAATGAGAGAAGGTACAAGATTGTTCATGGGGAAGAAGAAATTCAGATAGGATGAAAGTTGAGCAGAAGGAAAAAATGATAATAGGGAGCGAAGGAGGTTAAAAGAGGGGATGAGAGGGGATGAGAGAGATTGAGAGAATGAAAGTGGAAGGAAAACAATGAAGAACTCTGAGAGGAAGGGAAGGGAAGAGGGAAATAGAAGTAGGGAAGGAAGAAGGGAACAAAGGGGGAAACAGGAAGGGAAGAATGAAGGAGTGAAGTACAGACGCATGAAAATGAGAAATCTGGCAGGAAAGGAAAGAGGGAAGGATACAGAAGATAGGGAGGGCAGAAAAGAGAAAGTCAAGTAAGAGGAAAAGAGAAAGAGGGTAAGAATGAAGCCATACAGGGGGAGGAAGTGAGACACATAATAAGGAGAGAGAGAACAGTGGAAGAAGGAAACAACAGGTTATAGCAAAAGGCATTGTGAGGAAAAGAGAGACGAAGAAGGGAAGGCGGGTGGGATAATCAGGAAAGAATAGGGAGGAGACAGGAAGTGAATGAATGATAGATGGAGAGACAGATTTATATTTGGAGATGAAAAGCGAGATGAAAAGAGAATGGGAAATAGGCTTCCCTGCGGTGACATCTTGAACTGATAGCTCCCATCATGCCTCAGTCCCAGCTGCCTTCACTTTGGAGTTTATGGAGACATTTTAGTCCTTATAACCAGGAACAAACACAAACGGAGGGCAGAAAGAAAGCTCGACAGAGTGGATGTTCTTATTTCTGAGCAGCGCTGTTGGACATTTGGAGTTGCAGCTAAAGAGTCACTCATTTGGTTGGAGTTGGTGGTGGAGACCAAAAACAGAGCGAAGAGAGTGAAACAGAATGACTATGCTTGTAAGTGTGGGGTGCTTAAAGAGTGCATTTAACTAATAATGGTGTTGGAGACCGAGCTGTCAGACCCTGTAAAACGAGAGGTTTCCTAAAGGGACTCTGGTGCTCGGAAATACTTTAGCTTTCGTCCACAGGGGTAGCCAAAAATCAACAGAAAAAAGGTCCATGCGGTATTTATAAATACGGTAACTATTGCCCTATCAACTTGAAAAGTGAAGAGGTGTTAATATCACATTTATGAATTAGAATTCTGGCAATACAAAAGCAGAAATTGGAGTGAGAGTCAGAAAGTGACCTGGTGGCGACCTCCTGTTCTGGAAAGTGAAGCCATTGCGGAAGTGCCTTGGAATTGCATTCTGTCTACTGGCCATCAGGGGGCGACTCTTCTGGTCGGAAAAAGAAGTCTGATTGTAAGGGAAGTCCATAAGAAAAATGACTCTACTTCTGACTTGATTTATGATTTAACAGTTAACATTGCAAATAGTTTATAAACATGGTGTATGGTCCCCGCTTTTGGTGCTCAAGCGCTAAACAACTGCAATTTATTTTTTCAGAAATAATTATCCAGTAACTCAAGATACCTGGTTGTGAGCATGTAGGCAATATGGCTGAAAGAAAACGTGTATTATACCCTACCGTTTAAACGTCTGGGGTCACTTAGAAATGTCCTTATTTTCTACTGTTTTCATCAACAAAGATAACAATAAATTTATCAGAAAATGCTCTATACATTATTAATGTGGTAAATGAGTATTCTAGGTGAAATAATTTGTTTTTTTAATAAAATACGTACATAGGTGTATAGCAGCCTATTTCAAGCAACTATCACTCAAGTGTTCTAATGGTACACTGTGTTTGCTAATCGGCTTAGAAGACTAATGGATGATTAGAAAACCTTTAAAAACCCTTGTGCAATTATGTTAGCGCAGCTGAAAACATTTTTGCTGGTGAGATAAGCAATACAACTGGCCTTCCTTCGAACTTGAAGTTTGAAAATAAAAAACATTATTTCTAACCATGTTAATGTCTTGACTGTATTTTCTATTCATTTTGAAATTCATTTGATAAATAAACGTGTGAGTTTTAATGGAAAACATGAAATTGTGTGGGTGACCCCAAACTTTTGAACAATAGTGCAAGTATAATATATATATATATTTGTTTAATATAATATTGGTCTGAACTGTCCCTTAAAGGCCATGCATGTATTTCCCAAAATGTGTAAGGCCAATGTTGCATGCGTTTCTATTTTGAAAGTAGGTTCAAGGCCTGTGGGATTCAGGAAGTTTTTGCTTCATCTATCATAGATAAGAAATCCTGAAGAACTGAGCTCTGATGATGGAAGCACACATGACAAATATTAGCTTGCTTTTCCCACATCTCATGGAAAGAGACCGGTTTACTTATACGTCAGTGTGTGTGTGTGTGTGTGTGTGGGTGTGTGTCAGCTCTGTGGTGTAGGCCTTGACAGCTCAGTTCTGTTCTGTGTCTGTTACCAGCTGTTGTACTTCATCCGCAGTTTCTGTGAGTGTGTGTGCATGCGTGTGTGTGTATATGTGTGTGTGTGTGTGTGTGTGTGTGTGTGTGTGTGTGTGTGTGTGTGTGCGTGTGTTTGATGTTAGACACATCAGAGAGGAGAGTGGGTTAACTTCACTGACAGAGATAAAGAGTAGCTCCCTGGTTTGCCGCCACGATGCCCAAGCCTGACGAGAACTTGTTATACAAACATTGAGTCGACTGCAAAAATTGATCAAATACCTTTTTCACAACTGAGTAACAGATGCAGGGTTTTTCTCTCAGGATCTGCAAACATACGCCATTACTGCCACACTGTGTTTTAATGCGGGAACAGATCAGATCCTTAGGCAATTTCATAATGTGAAAATAATCCATTATGAGTATGTCCTGCCTTCAAAACTTGATATTAATCCCTATGGACTAACTTGAAAACCAAACCTGGACGGATGGTCAGATAACAAAAAAGAAAATAGAAACGAAAATGTCTGCCAGCTAATGAGGAAAGTATGGGGTCCTCTTAGGAAAGGTATAGTCACTCCTGTTGACTCTTGTTGGTAACCAATGTGGGCGAAGTGACGATGCAGTCAGCATTTTTCTCAAGTCATTTTCAATCTTACAGGTTTCTGAGTCCCCTGAATTGTCACTCCAGAATTATCTTATACAGACATTCATTGTGTGGTTGTACGTTATAAAAGTTGGGTTCAATCTGTCATCATCTCTGGTGTCGCCCGCAATTACATGGTCATTTAAGATTACTTAAGGCATGACATTTATATATATATATATATGTATATATATATATATATATATATATATATATATATATATATGTATATATATTTCCATGAAAGAAATCTGTATTTGGTTAATATGAAGTAAAACAAATATACTGTGCAAATATGACTTGTTCTATATTGGGTGATGAACAACAGTATCGGAGAAATCAAACTTCTGACAGCTCATTCTGTGGAGATGGATGCCTCTACCAAACATCATGCTCATCTGTGAGCATGGAAAGACACACACATACACCTCAGGGTACCACACAACTTTCAACAACCTTTTACACTGTGCAACTTGCTCTGACTGAAGGTATTCAATTATTCTAGCCGAGATTTGCAAAAAACGTACGTCAACATTCTTACCCGGCAATTCACACAAACAATCGGAATTAGGAGTTAATTCGCCGAATAAATACATTACATATTTATGTCAGAATGCTGGAAGTAGAATCTTAAAACACCCAAAGGAGACGTACGCAGCCATGGTTGTAAATAATAAGTATAAACTCAATGTTTCTTTATGATATGGATTCACTCATTTCATTAGACTTTGTTTTCTCCTAAAATGTTTTGTTTTTTTACATTGTGATTGGTTTATTTCCCCCCCCCAAGTATATTTAAAGGAACCCAACAGCCCCACCACGTCACAACAGCACCGGGTGGTCCCGTGCATATAACGGATAGCGAGCACAATCTGTCAGCTGTCAGCTGATGTGTCAACGCGCACATTACCGACAGTGAGGTGTGTTTGTGATCGATAGTCAAGTAAAACGTTATATATAAAATAGTGTCGATCTGTTCGGCCGGCAAATGAGACGGAATGAACGACGGCTGAGAGTCTCCTGAGAGCAACGAGCAGCTGGATTATTGTGTGTGTTGTGTGTTGTGTGTGTGTGTGTTGTGTGTGTGTGTGTGTGTGTGTGTGTGCTCATTCAGAGCTGGAGAGCAGCTGTGAGAAGAACATCTCACCACACACAGAGCTGCAAAGAATTGATGTAAGAGAAGATTTATTAATGATGGATAAATAGATGTATAAGAGAAGCTCTTGATGATCCCAAAAAAGGGAATTCATATCATATTGCCAATATGCAATGCTATAATAAAGATATGTCCGATTAGGGGGCAAACTATGGTCTGAGTGTCTCCCGCTAAGTAAACAGTCTTTGATTTGCCCTTGTTTTTTGTTTTTTTTCCTTCCTGGACTTCAGACCAGCTGTTGGGGGCTTGTACTTCCTGCTCCCGCGCCATTGGTCAGAAAGCAGCCAATGGGGACAGGCTCAGAAGACAGACGTGATGATGAACGTGCACACACGTCCTCGGTAACCAGATTCCCGCGCAGTGTGTGGTTCCAATGCGCGGGAAACACACACACACACACACACACACACACACACACAGACATAGACATAGACACGTGCGCACACACACACACACACACACACACACACACACACACACACACACACACACACATACATACACACAGAGTAATGCCTGGCCTCTATCCATACAGACACATTCCATATCTCTGTGAAAACATAGCACCATAAAAGAGAAAGAGAGAGAGAGAGAGAGATGGAGAGAGAGAAAGCAACAGGAGAGAGACATAAAAGAGAGATGACACATGGTTTATTTGGTGTTTTAATATGTTATTAAAGGGAGTCAACAAAGAAAGGAGGAAGGCCTCCCCTCCCCCTCCTCGAGTCAGATCTACTGAGCTTTCCTGTCGCGGATCGCCTGTTTGGGCCTGACGAATACCACCCGTTCATGAGAAGGTTCGCATTTTATCTTATTTTATCATAATAATTGGACCCTAAAATAGTCATATAAGGCTGCCTCTTCTGCTCTGTTTCAGGTTTTCACTTTAAAGAAATATAAAAGTTCTGTTTTGGAAATGTTATGCATTATAGTAGGTGTATTATAATAATTACATGTCATTTTTATTTTTATGTAAGTAACATTATTATACATGTTATCATAATTATTATTATATTATCAATATTTCAATAATTAGTATTATTTTATTATTATTATATGAGCCTGATTGGTCCATTAGTTTGTGAGATTGGCTGTGGAAAGACGTTCACACACATAATCTCATCAGACCACGCTTGGTCGAGCAGAAGAGAAAAAGAGATGAAGACTGACGGAGTAGAAATCCGCCTTCAGAAATAAGTGGAGGACTCTCCGCAGTCTCTTAACCCATCAGAGAGGTTTGGAGGTCAAAGGTCAGTGTGTTTGGAGAGCCCTCAGATTGTTTAAGGACCAGCTCGTTGAGTACTCAGAAGGAGTGAACATTTAGCTGGATGACACACCTGCTCCTGTTTCAGGAGTTTAGGTATTCATCGTGTGGCTAAGGCTGAGTGGAGCCGCAGATCTTTAATTTCTATCACTATACATATACTACATATGTATGACATATACTACATATGTAAATATATGTATGCTTTTTTCTTTTTTTGGGGGGATTTATGGACTGGATTATAGTGCATAAAATATATTTTTTCCAGCCAGTATTGTGCTGTTTCCATAGAGGTGCAGGACTTATATATTGCAGTGACAAACAAGGCCTCAAAATGTGACGGGAGGAAAAAGACCCACCGAATTGCATGCTGTGAGTTTGCGAGAGAGTTAATTTATGGTTATGAGAAACTGTACATATCTATATACATGTTCTTTGATATAAGTGTGTGTGTGAGTGTGTGTGTGTGTGTGTGTGTGTGAGAGCACACACACACTTCTTAAATAGGTAAATGCAGCTTCTGAGCTCCTCTCCAAAAGCTTCAAAACGGAGCCTTCAGCACTTTCTACTGACTGATGTGTGATGGTGTGGAGTGTGTGTGCGTGTGTGTGTGGGTGAGTGAGATGGGTTAGAGGCTTTTTATTTCATGTATTCCACCAGAACCTCACTTCCAGACTGTTGCTGCCTCAGCTGTAGCTGCCGGCCCAGGACTAACCTACTGATCTGTGAGGCGATAACTGGATGACAGGCAAGCTTTGGTGTGGCCGAGAATGTGTGTGTGTTTGTGTGTGTGTGTGTGTGTGTGCGTGTGCAGCCACTAGTGCAGTGGCTTTTCCTTGAATGAAGGACAGAGAGAGAGAGAGAGAGAGAGAGAGAGAAGAGAGAAATTCAGACGTAGGGAGTCGACAAAAAAACAGGATCATCTTCTCCCTTCCCTTCATTCAGGGGATGTGGATCTGTTTGCTTATGTAGACAGAATATCCCTTTAGATAGCTTTAGATAGCAGCATTAGAGAAGCCACACAGTGCAAGCGTGAGTGAGTGAGTGAGTGTGTGTGTGTGTGTGTGTGTGTGTGTGTGTGCGTGTGTTTTGCTGCGGTTCCATGAAGCCACGGAAAGCCCCATAAAGGGAAAAGCAAACATCATACTGATGACTGCCGGTGGTGGAGCTAAACATGTTGGTGGGGTTTCCCTGTGGGTAGTGCCAGAGGAAGTGATCACAGAGTCATTTGTGTCCAAATGGTTCAGCCTCTGGGGAGCAGGAATGAGGTCTGTCCATTTGATGTAGACCGCACGTGTGAAAAATTACTAGGATTCATGAAGAGTGAAACCACACATACGGTACTTCATTCAAACCGCTGTTTGCTCCCCACGTAAAACGTAATTTAATGTTGACTTCATCTCCCTGACAGGTGTAAAAACGCTCATGGCATGTGACAACTTAGCTTGGAAGTAACTGTCATGTCAATTACAGTGTGAAACCCCCGATATATCCCTCACTGCAAGAAGATCAGTGAGCGGCCCACAATGACGCATCAGGAACAGAGAGGTGAGGCACCTGACAGCTGAACTCCACCTGCACATTAATATCATGTTATATTCTCAAACCCACATCAGCAGCTAAATGGACCTGAATGGGATATTGTTTTGTCAACTGCTGTTTCCAAGGCTGAGAAGAAAGGCTTGAAATGTAACTTTTTGAAGTGGCCATGACACAATGTTTTATACCAACCATATATTGTGTCATTCAGTAAAAAAGATATTACAGATTACTCGAAATAAAAAAAAATATGTTTACAAAATAATTTAAACTACCTCTAAATGCACATAGGAAGTACAGTAAAATATGTATAATGTTTGTATGTTTTATGCATGCAAATTACAGTAAAGAAAGATGCCACATGTACTTAAACAATAGTCCTTTTCCAGCCCTGGCGTGTTGAGCGTATTCATGCCACCTTCAGCCACAGACGAAGGTTTTTAGAGGGTGTTTTAGGGGAGCAGAGTGAGCTGTTGGGGGGGCTTGTTCCTTGGCAGGGGGCCACGTTTCCCTGCCCCCAGCACCCATTATCAGCTAGAAGAGATTTACCAGTCAGACCCAGTCAACTTTCCAGTTTACACCGGAACAAAGCAGTCAGTTTGTACCAAACACAAATCAACGACTAGGCAAGGTTGTGCAGAAAATGAACACGGTGGTACACCGTTCTGCTGGACGGAAACAGACGAGATACAAGGGCCGATACTGGATACTGTCCACCCATCCATTTTTTAAATGTGAATAATTACCGGGGCAGGTCTGAAATACGCACTTATGGACAACTATCGTGCAGCGGCGGCATACAAATGTGACCTGCAAAATAATTGTTCATTTGAAACTGTCCGACCGATAACTGGTTGTGGCCGATCATCTGAAAACATTCTGGCTTCCATCGAAAGCCAATCCTGTGCAGCTCTAACCAACACATCTTCCCTCCCAACCCGTCATACACCGCCATTTCACAATACAAACCAAATTGAGTAGAGCTGCGACAAACCATGTCATGGAAAGTGATCAGCAGATGTTTTATAATGTAGTTCCACCATTAGGTCAACCTAATGGTACCCTACAGCCAAATACCGGCAAAATTACTGATCCTGCATGCAACGTCTCACTTGGTTCTAAATCACTGGACAAATCATAGATCTAAAAAAAAGGTATTTTGCCCAGGTGTTTTCCAGGTTGTATAAAAACAATTGAGGTAAGTATATATTTTTGTGTGGGGGCAAGAATGGATTGAGTACAACTAATTTCTTCTACCGATGTGGGAAATATCAACTGCTCCCAGCCACCACAGAAAATGATGTCACCGTAAAGGATCTGTCAGCCAGTGCTGATTGGTGAGAGCACACTACACTTAACCATCTCCCAAACACAATATCCGATAAGATCAACACAATGTCAGACCACATAATGAAGTGAAAATGAGACGGACGTCCATTCTAAATGTTTTGGACCTCAGCTGGAGGAGATTTTTCAAATTTGAGACTGAGCACAATAGCAACGTTACGGTGTGTATAGTCAAAAGTTATTCATTCTGAAAGAGGCTAAATGTGGAAGCAAATCCTAAATCACCTCTAACCACCAATGGCACGAATCCTTTGGATTTGGTCAGAGTTGTGGAACAAACTGGGGTCATTGGAAATCTTCCCGCTGTTAGCGCGCGAGCTCATCCTCCCCTCTAAGTGTTTTTCTTTTTTCCCTTTCACTAACGGCCCAGGATGAAGCCAGAGGATTTTGGACTTCAGCCCAGCATGTAAATTTATCTGCCATTTCCAAACAATTTCCATCAGGGGCCATTCAGACTGTGTAACATGCTAATTTGACAGCAGCCCAGTAGAAAAGTGGCCAGTGAAGCAGTAATGTTTGATTTATTTCATATTTTTGTCCTCTACAGTTTGTTGTAGCCTCACAAAAGGCCACAGCTGGATGTGAGTCATGATTAAATATAAAAGATCGGCAAGTTGGTGATGGATGCAACAAAAATGGACTGATAAAAGGACACTATTGAATAAATGTTTAAATACACGAGTGTTCAGATGGAAGGATTGGATAGACAGTCGGCAGAACTTTGTAAAGGATTCCATGAACACACCACTCAGTAAATTAGCCTTGATTCCTTGAACATGGATGAATGAATAAATGAAAGAAGATACGGATGGATGGATGAACAAACAAACCACCTAATGAGAAAATGAATATATGAGTGAATGAGTGTGCTCCGATAGGCCAATCGACAGATGCCTGAACATAATAAATTAATAAGAAATGAATGAATGATACACCGAGTGGATGAGTGATCAGAAAGATCAATATGAACACTCATAGATTAATCAGATTAATCTCATGCAAACAAGAGAAATGACTCAATAAACGGACAAACTCAGCAGTATTTGAGTGTATGAAAACAATAATGAATCCAGAAATTAACAAATCCATTCATAATAAAGCTGTGATAAGAAATGATGAGTACATGCCTTAATACATGGATACATGCTGGATTGGAGGAAGGCTGAACTAAAGCGTTTTTTTTCCACGACTTTGTCAGGGCCGAACACAGTCCTCGCAACAGAATAGAAAATATCAAAATCAAAGAGCAGGAAGGTCTTGTTAGCTACTATAAGTCCTTCAAATGCAAACACAGGTTTGCTTTCCTTTCCTGTCCTGTCCTTTCCTTTCTGTCACTCCACTTTCTGTTTTCTCTTCATTCACGAAGCTCGGCAGTAAACGGTTGCCCAGTTGCCCCGGGCAACCACATTTGGACCGCCGTCAGTCATTTTGTTTGGTTTGATCGCCCCCCGTTGGCAACCGCCGACAAACCTCGCCGGTCCAAAATACTGGTGTCGCTCTCCAGAACACGATGCGTAGTAAACATTTGGGAGATAACATTTTTGGACATACGGTAGAGTGGATCCAGTTTGAAACGCCATTCTCATTTAACCAACAAACATAAAGCTTGTTACTCAGAGTAAAAGATACAGACTCTGAACTGCTGTGGTGAAGGTGTGAGGACATGGGCGTTAAACTCTTTCCTCAAAGGTAATTGCCGGGTCATTGGCTGAGTCGAGCATGTTGTCCTTTACAAGGCTGCAAGTAACATTCCATAGGGGCCAACCAATCGGCTCGCTTCAAGAGCGCTCCTAAGGGCCACGTCCTGAATGGCCACGCCCTTAAAAGACACTGCACTAGTTGGACGAAAGCAACATCATGGGCAATACGCAACTCAACAGAATTTGATAAAGAGATAATCAGAAAGGACCACTTGGTAGATTATTTATGTTGCTCTAAAGTTTGGCAAGTAGAAATCACGAGAAAAAAAGATATGTTGCATAACCGTTGTCTTTTAAAAGACATGTAATGTGGAGATATCAAAGATACAGATTCCATGGCTATTTCATGAAAATGTATATCTCACCACTGTTTATACTATATTTAAATAAATCTTCATCTATATAAAATACCATAATTATATATTTTGCTGTATTCATACACATCAATCGCATTGTCATATAGAAGTGTAAACAGGTAACATCAAAAGTATATTTGAAAAGTTCTACATCTATGAAAGGCCTATTGGGCGTAAACTACTGTCTCTTTGAAATATTGAGCAGTTATATAACATGATCTTATTCCCTTGCCGTGATACCCACACATCTAGCACTGCAAAAAGAAATGTAGCAACAACTTTTAGAACAGCTTTGATGTTCATAAACACGTAAATGCACTTCTTTGATAAGCTTTAATTACTAGATGTTCAAAACGAGAAGAAAAAATAAATCCACGACATCTGACTCAGTCAACTTGTCCAACACCTTATGGGATTTAAAAAATAAAAAACCCAGAAGGAGGTTATCAAATTACAGCGAGCACATCAAGCTTCCCTCCGTTTTATATTTCACCGGCAGAATCAAACGCCAACATCTGTAAATTCTCTTAATTATCAATGTGCATCTTCTCACGGATGCATATGGTCCATGAGAACTGAACGTGAAGATCAGTGCAGATTCAAAAACCTAGCCAAACCATTACCAAAGTCCTCACAACACCTGGCGCCACGGCCACCAATTAACATTTATTTCAAAAGGAATTAGACTTGAATAATTAATAGTCTTATGATATTTATGTGGTAAGGTCAGCGATCTCTCTAGAAAACATAAAAATACGTTGAATTCGAAAGATGTGACATCTGTTTTAGTCGTCAAAGCAAAATAATGAAATAACCAAATCACCTGTTGCTACCTGCGTGATTTAAAGATGCAAGAAAACAATATCTGCAGCCAAGTGAAGGACTACTTCTCATGATATGAAACATTAAATCTATGACATGTGTTGTGATAAACCCTCAATGAATAGTCATCATCTTTTGGACTCTTATGACAAAAAGCAAGATCTTCTGCCGGTGGAGTTGGAACATTGAATGTATGTCTCCCTATGGTAATCTTTCAGGTATTTCTTGATTAGGACGGCATATGAGGCATTGTAGGTGATTTAACAAGGGGAAGGGGGTAATATTCAGAGTCCAAGATTAAAATTGTTAATTTACAACAACAGAAACATCTCTGATATTCTATGAAATAAAATAAAAAAGACAAGAGGAAAACTTGGAGCAACTTCATCAGGTCATACGAGGTGTACAGGGAATGTCACACACTGGTGAGGAGATGCAACAGCAACACACATTGTTTTATTTTGAAAAGGCCCAATTTAATGCCAATGTCTTTTTAAAGTCTAGATTATGCTAATATGGTACAGTGTATATCCTCATTGCGCTCTAAAGCCCTCTGAAGCACATTTGTAATTTGTGATATCGGGCTATACCGAATACACTGAATTGAATTGAATTAAATAAGGTTGATCCAAGTTGCAAAGAGATCCAATATTGTTCTTCTTCATAAAAAAGAAAGTATTTATTGTAAATTTGTGACTTAAATTTTATTTATTTATTATTTACCAACAATGGCCCTAATATGGCCCTAAAGTGCCATACTTGTTATATGAAAAAATCAAATAATACATATAAAACAAAGAGGACTTAGCTAGAGTGTATACATCTAATCCAACCCAATAAAACCACACGCTGGCTGGTCGGCTGTAGCCGCGAACAGAGCAGTGGGAGTTGAATGTTACTTTGTACGTTGGCAAAACACTGGGTTTACATTTCCCCAAAATAATGTTCGATAACCAGTGGCTCTCTTTCAACAGCAACACTTCACTCTACTCTGCCGGACATTCTCTGCTTTCAGTGAGGACACTATAAGTGGCTAAGCTAACAAGCTACAAGCTAAGAAAGATACTTATGTAGCCAATTAGCTACATTGCTAAATTCCTTCTTGGGTGTATCCGTGATGCTTCACATCAGTACCAGAAAATTAAACACAAACCACATAAAGTTGTTTAGTGCGGGGGACGAGGAGGCCACTGGTTGAATGTCCCTTTATAAGAGAAGACATGATGGAGGGACTGACCTGGTGGCAGTGCGGGTTGGACTCCCTGCCGTACGAGTACGAGCTCCTCTCGGTTTTACCTGTAGGAGGATGACAGGAACAAAAAGAGGGAGCAGTTAGCAGAGGGAGTCACATCCATTGGAAATCCATTCATCGGAGAAGAATAATTTATCCCACTCATTTACTACTGAAAGGTTAGGCATTTATTAAGAAAACTATATACATATATATATATATAGAGAGAGAGAGAGAGAGAGAGAGAGAGATAGAGAGAGAGAGAGAGAGAAAGAGAGAAAAGTAATTTTCTTTGTACAATCAGACTTTTTTATACAACCGGAGGATTCGCCTCCTGATGGTCACGAGAGAGAATGCAAGTTCCAATAGTCAGACCAGGAGGTTGCCGCCTGAATAAACCCTGACATATTATAGAGATAGTAACCTCATTATAAACAGTATGGGAAAATGTATGACGGTTGACATAGACGTATTGCCGTATTGTTGCATGACTCAACCTTAGCAACCTACTTGCTTGACAAAGAAGCCTTGAGGCCACATAATAACCATCGAGCCATGAAAATATAATGAGTATTAATGGTCTTTCACAGGTAGTTTTGCTACGTATACTGCGGAATTGTGTGCGGTTTTCCATTCAGTTTCACATTATTTCCAGAGTCCCCATTAAGAGAGTGTCCAATGTTTAATCATGTGACTTTGAGCTGGTTGCATAGACAGTCAAACTCTATGCTTAGACTCTCCAAATAGTGAATACCAAGGATACTTTTATGAGCAAAAGAATAAGCATGAGCCACAGTTTTACTAACTAAACCATTCCATTTTATTTGCAAAGGGCACGTCATTTTCTTCAGAGCATTTTGTTATTTAGGCAGGTGACAACCTCCAGTTGTGTAGCCAATACGGAAGTATGTTGTACCGTCATTCTCTCTACTGACCAGCAGGGGGCGACTCCTCCGGTTGCAAAAATAAGTCAAATTGTATAGAAGTCTATGATAAAATGACTCTACCTCTCTAGTTTAAGAGACATCGATGTATTTTCTTTTATTTTGGGGTGAACTGTCCCTTTAAGCTTTAACCCTACATCACACATTTTAAAAACACCTAATTGTTCTTATAGAACATCATTCATCCAACATGTTTAAACAAATGTTTGATTGACATCAAAGCGTCAGAAAAACAGAGTCCAAGGATTGATCAGTACATGACAGGGAGGTGAAGTCTCTTTGGCAGGTAACCGACCGATCATTCTAATACATAAACCATACGTGTCTGGCTCTGGAAAAATGTGTCTGATTAATTTTGATGTAAAAAAGGCAGCATCGACTGGCGCTGCGCGTACACAACATCGCTAATTCCCCCTCCAGTTCCTGAACAGATCTCCCTCTCCTCCGAGCTAGCGAGGACCACTTCCAGACTATTTTTAACCACGCGGACCTTCTTCTTGGATAAAACCTTAAATCTTCAGCCAGTCTAAATATCAAACCACAGTTAGTGTGTAATTACATTCTGCGGGTCGGTGCAGCCGCACGAGATGAGATGGAGAGGTTTGGTGGCGAGCGTGTGTGCCGGAGAATGGAGCGTGTACGCGGTGAAGGGTTTGAATCAGGCATGCATAGACCAGCGTTGAATGCACGCCAACATGGTAGTCGATGCAGAAGAGGTTGATAATTACAGACGTACAGAATGGGAATGTGGTCGACTATGTGTGTGTGTGTGTGTTTTTGTGTGCGACCGATACAGCGGCCTCGGCTTCAGCTAAGACTGATGCCAGCTGGACAGATTTGGCACTCATACAAAGACTCCCCCACACACACACACGTACACACATGCACACACACACACACACACACACGCACACACACACACACACACACACACACACACACAAGTAATGGAAATCACTGGCACAGATGCGCGCACACACACTCACACAAAAACAAACGTCAATGTACACAATAAACGTACTGTATATATATATATACACACACATGCAAATGCACTTTTGAATGACACCAAAATACATACACATACAGAATCATGTGGAATAAATAAAACAATTATAATATATACCATATTTAATAAAAAAGATTCTACAATTATCAATGCCTTTAACAGGACAACTATATTTAAAATAATTAATGAATGAATTGGAGATATTTCAGAAATCTTAAATTGTAATTTGAGATATTAAGGTTATGATGTGAAAAATAAATCAGCGTTTTATATGTTATTAAAGCTGCAGAGTTTTTATTGGATTTTCAATTAAATTAATATAATAAAATACATTTAGTGTATCTGCTTATTTGAGTTATTTCTTTGATTGGCCGGCTATATCATTCATTTACTTTTCAATTACTTCATTATCTTTAACTAATTAATAAATATAGAATGTTCTTAAATTTTGTAAGAATTAACTAATTAACTTCACTGATTGTTCCCTAACACATTGTACCTTTTACTGTTATTGGAAAACAGAGCTACTTTAAATCGGCATTAGCAAATTTGAACTTGAGCCCTTCTTTCTTCCTTTTAGTTATCTATTAATTCAATAATTCACCTAATTATTTCTTAAAATGCCTCACAGGCTGACTTAATTATTTCCAAAATACAATAAAAAGTCCAATAAATCCAGCAGCCTGAGCAGACCGAAAGGCATAAAAGAAAACCTATAATATGTAACACAATAATAAAATAACAGAGGCCTATGTCCTAAAGGATGAGATATTTGGATCTGTAAGAGGCCTCTCCACGTCAGCACTGGCAAAAACAACGTTTATGGCACTAATCACCGCGGCGTCTCGTCACAGACCTCAGGGGGGAGGAGGGCCGACACTGGCAGGAGTTTTGTCTCTTGCCACGGCAGAGCTTTATAAAATAACCCGTTGAGCACTATATATATATATATATTTTTTATTTATATATTTATTTATATAGATATACATATCTATATTTATGTATATCTACACACATATATATATATATATATATATATATATATATATATATATATATAGATAAACACATATATTTATATAGATATACAGATCTATATATATTTATATAGATATATATATATCTCGCTCTCTCTCTCTCTATATATATATACATATTTATTTAAATATAGATATACATATATGCTATATATACTCTGAATATATAATATATATACCCAAATATTGGTGTTTTGCCTATTTTTTACTGTTTTATTTTCGAAGGGAATATTTGTGCCTACAGTCCACACATTTATAACCTATTACCAGATAATGTGCGCTCACACCGTGACTCATGCCCACGAAAGACCATCATTAGTCGTCGCATTATTGTCCTGTGTCTCTGGAACAAAACAACACATTGGGATGAATGCAGAGCGTATTGTTTCAGGTATTATTCTGTAATTTGTTTTTTTTGGGCAGATGATTTTTAATCAACACCTGCAAATATTGTGTATTATTTTTCCAACATTTGTATTTGTTGTATTTGATTACATATTGCGACATAATGCTTCAGAATGAATGAATAAAAAAAAGGTGAAAAATGAACAACGTGACTGAATGCTGTTTTTGATTGCTTTGTATACCCTCTAACATATCAGTTAAGTTAACAATGATGTAAATAGAGAAAGTCCAAAAATACATATATTCTGGATTGAAGATCTAACAGTTCTTTAATTTTGTCCAAACGTGGTGACCTTTTCACCTCCGCCATCTCTGCCGGCCATTTCATGTATTACACACAAACAACATTTTAATTTGGCTGTTAAAGAGAGAGCAACATTAAAGAGGAAGAAGAAGCCTGGCAGGGACGAGGCAAAGCAGGATGGGAAGGGTCAGCCACACCTTGTCCCAGTACACTGTGAATGTACACAATGTTTTAATAATATTTAGAATTTTTCCCATCATTTTAATACAATCATTACACTACATTTTGTTGTGGATTATTTCTTTGGGCATTGACATTTAATTGGTATTAAATGCATCCTCTCTTCTCTTATAATCAAGAGTTTTCTTTTTTCAGCAGTCTAGCTTTAATTAAGATCATGATATGTGTAGTAGCACAAACCCATTAAAGGACAAATCCACATAAAGAGAATTGAACAAACCTTGGATCTTTTTGGTTCTTTATTTCCAAAAAGGGTTACTCATGTAAAAGTGGTTCAAGGACACTATCAACATTAGGAAGCTCTTCGAAAAAAAGCCTCTTGGTAGATGATGTTGCAGTACTTCTCAGAACTTATGTCAAGGTTTAAAAGCATCCTAGAGGGTACCTTGAAGAACCTCGCTCTTAAACTTTGGGTCAGTGTAGGTCTGTCTAAAGTCAAATGATCGTCTGTTCGATCAGCCCGAGTCGATGTGTCCTTGAGTAAAAAAACGTAACCCTGAATTGCTCCCCGTGTCTACGGTGTATGATTGTACGTCGCTTTGGATAAAAGTGTCAGCTAAATTAAATGTAATTCAATTCAGTTTATTGTATACAGGCCAATATTACACATTACGAATTTAACTTAGCAGGCTTTGTTATGTAATGTAATGTGATGACAGCAGGGACTGGGACTATAAAACCTCTGACATCGGTCCAAAGAATGACCAAGACAGTGATTACAGGATTCATTGGAATTTCAAAGATCGTATAATCTACCTTAATGAAAGGTTCTCAGAACACAACAATGCTTCAAGAAACATTGGAAACAAAGACGTCCTTCATCGGTTGATGGCTTTGCGGAAATCTTACGAGGAACCTCCAGCATTCCTCAAAAGACTGAAGAACATACTGTATTTTAAGAACGGATATGTCTCTGGTAAGCCCTAACAATAAATGTTTTTTCGGCTATGTTTTTGTACAACCGCTTCATAAAAGACCAACAAACCACACTCGTCCTTCAACCTCAGACGGTTCTTTGACAAATCCGTCAACTCTCTGACGAGTTCTCAGGAAACAGTCCTCACTAAAGCAAACAACCTTCAGGAACATCCACGATTAGAAGAAAGGCAATTTCACAACTGAGATCACTTTTCAAGTAGCGATACCAAAGAGTTGCTCATCACAGCTCGCCAAACATGAGTATTTCATCCATATAATTTCATCATTAGCTAAAGTTTTTTAGGATTTATGAATGCTGGTGAGACAAAATCTTAGGAAAAGACTAAATAGGTAGTAGCCCTATCACATCATACCATACCAGCATACATATACCCATAAGAATCCCTGCCTGTTTTTAAATATTTTATTCTATCTCAAACATGGGCTGTCAAATGAATGCAGCAAAGCCCAAAACAAACCCTCGTCTAGACTGCCTCAAACCTAAAAAAAAATTGTAAATAAAAACAAATCTTGAATAGGAAGTTTTCGAACCTCAACTCCACTCCTGACAACCTCTGCATTTCTATGAGAAATCCTGCAGTGACACTTTCTCCAGGACATGAACAGGACCCCCAGACAAACCGCCATTCATTAGAGTGTGCTGGCTGCAGGGGTACAAAGGGTGGAGGAGGGGTGGAGGAGGGGAGGTCAGCCCACTCTGCTGCATAAAGCCCATAGAGAAGTCGGTGAGCCAGGAAGACCAAATCCCTGCTAATCCACAACGCCGGGAGACAGAGAGGAAACACAAATGAGCTCCATTACAAGCTGAGAGCCAATAGGAACCGACTATTATCCATTATCACGCTAGGCTACTTTTTAACTGACTCATAACCAAACTTACTCTTATTAACCCAGTCCTGAAACTACTTCATGTGGATAATAGCCTACCCAGTACATGTATCTCCAAATTTGGTGATTTGGTATTTCTCAGGTCAACTGAACAACAAGATAAACATTGTAAACCCATGGGAGTAACTGAATTATCCTTTATTCAAAGGCTCAAACGGTTTCCTTCGCTGACATGTTGGAGATAATCCATGTTTTTTAACAAAAGGATGCAAAACAATGACTGCTGAATGCAAAGCATTCAACCATTCAGCTAAATCCAATCTCAAGACTTTAACTCACCTGAGAATTAAGGCCTTCAGATCAGATAAAGCACACCAAATAAGTGTGATACTTGAGATGTTGTTTTTACCAATTTAAACTTTGCTGTTTACTAACAGGTAGGGTACAGTTCATGGGTTGTGTGAAGCATGGTTTGATTTGTTTTTTTTAAAGATTCCCCAGAAAACTGATAGGACAACAAAAAGGCACCTTCTTGACCTACAAAACACGCTCCGTCTCATCAGGGCCTAACACTACATCTTTTCTTTCCATCTGCCTCCGCCTCCTGCTCTCGACCCTAAATTTATCAAAAATAAAAGAGAACGCACACCGAACAAACACAAAACCGCTTTCAGAGTGGCCGATTAACAAGCAGCGTGAACCTCTCTGTATCTGGACCAAGGCCATCTTCAGAAACTGAAAGTCTGCCTCCACAAAAGGATCCGGTTCTCAATCTCCTCGCTTCACATGATGTCACACCGTCCGTTTTTCAAAACGTAGTTGCTATTATTTTACCTTCTTCATTGCGTGTTTTTAACCAGCACCTTCTTTAAAAGAGTGTTTCACAGGACGAGGCCAGCATACGAAACCCGGGGAGAGCTAACACTCACACAGCGCGATCCAAAACCAGAGGCACGCTTCCTCGGCAAGTGTATAAATAGTATATTTTGTTGGTCTCGCTTCCACAGCAGAAGCCCACAATGCAACACCAATTTGTATTCTGGTCATGTCTGTCTCCTCGAAGCCCAGAACGACTCTCAGACCTGTGGTGTTAGTGTTGTACTTGTGTTGTTTGTTTTTTGTCATCACACTTTTGGCTACGTAAGCGTTTTATTAATTTCTTTCTCCTTTCCCATCGCTGACTTTTGTTCTTAATTATTTTTTCTCTGCCACGATATGGGTCGGGTTTATTCGATAGCCAGTAGTTAGGAAATCACCCGGAGCTTCGCAGACGACCAGTCACGACTTTTCATTTATGTCCTTCATTCACAATCTCACTTCATGTGTTTCACTTTGTTGTGATACTACAGGCATCTGCAAAGAGGAACACACTGGTGGCACAAAAAGTGACTGAACAAGGCAAACTGCCTCAATACGAAGAACACCAAGATGGCGTTTGGGTTTTTATAATACAAATATGTCTGTATTCTGACCACCGCCACGGTCATATAGCCTGCAGTTACCATATTATACATTACTATTATTATATAGGGTCATTATTTTATCTCATTTTAAATTGTGCAATGAAGTTGAGATCAGTGCTGCAATGCCAATCGAAACAAATCCTCCGATTGGTCAATAAGTCACAACCACGGCCTCTGATTGGTGAAAATGTCAGAATCACAGCCTCTGAGTGGTCGACAAGTCAGGACCAACCCACAACTGTTAAAAAAAAATAAGTATTTGGAATTATTTCACAAAATCCCCTTTTTTTAACGGACACAGCATATAAGTTGCTTTTTATTTTGTGTGTGTTTTCACGTACCACTTGTTGCTTGTTTCATGCAAACAGTCTTTTTTTTTACACTTTCGTACTCACGGGAAAACACAAAACTTATTTTAGTACGGAAGTTAGGTAATAAGTAAACATCTTGTGAGTGAAAGACCATGTGTTTGACTGAACCTGCACTATAGTGCCGGTGTTAAAGTCTGCGACCTACAGCAGTGCAACTACGAGTCACTTTTAAGTGCATTGTGTTTGCAGGAAATTATGGTAGATTTAAAGAGTGGATATAAACCGACTGATACAGACAAATCAGCGGTGTTGTTATTTTCCTCCTGCAGCTGTGACACAGCCCCCCCAGTGAGAAGCAGCATGAGTCAGGACAGGGTTAATGGATGTCACCGAGCAGCGAGGGGGTGTGTGGTGAAAGCCCTGCACCCCGTCAGCGCAGCAGAATCTCCGTGGTTGAGCTGAGATGCTGAGTGAAATAACAACACACACTTCCTCACTACAGTGACACAACAAAGTGATCAATACCAGGCGAGAGCTCTGCACTTTCTTCTTATTAATTACTTCTTCCATGTAAATGCTCATCTTAATTACTTTAATGTAGTTTCATTAACTGCAGCACAGCAATTACATCAACAGCAGTAAACATGGAACATGGAAGAGGAGGAAACAAGAGAGGAGAGAAGAGCAGAGGGAACAGGGTAGGAAACAAGAGAGGAGAGGGTAGGAAACAAGAGAGGAGAGGAGAGAGAACAGGAGAGGAGAAAAGAGCAGAGGAAAAAACGGGAAGAAAGAGTGAGGAGGAAACAAGAGAGGAGAGAGAACAGGAGAGGACAGGAGAGAGGATGAAACAAGAGAGAAACGGAGAGAGAAAATAAGAAGAGATGAGAAAAGAGGAGAGGGGGAAATAAGAAGAGAGGAACAATCGAGGGGGGGTAGAAGAGGAAACAAGAGAGGAGTAGAGTCGAATAGAAAATAAGTGAGGAGGAAACAGGAGAGGAGAAGAGGGGAGAAGGGAAGAGAAGAGAGTAGGTGACGGAGAGGTGAGAGAACAGTATTGGAGGGGAGAGGACCCAACTAGAGGAGAGGAGGAGAGGAGAAAACAAGAGAAGAGTGAGATGGAGAGGAGGAAACAAGTAAGGAGAGAAAAAGAGATACGAGAAGAGGAGGATAAAAACAAGGGCGTATCATTTGGTGGGGGCGTGTCCCGACCAGTGTCCAACGACAACCGAAGTGACCGAAGCATTTCATGTCATTGCATTTTGCGAAAGGATCAAACGTGTGGATTCAGGAGGGGTTTGGTGCGACTCTGTCTCCTCCGGGGAGACAGAGTCCCGAACAGGATCTGTGCCTGACAGACGGGCCGAGGGGAATATGACCAGAGCAGTGTCGTCACGCACAGCAGGCTTATCTTCAAATAAGTTATACTTTTTGTGTAACTTCTCAGACAACACAAGTATGCTGGGGGGGGGCAGTTTTGAATGTGCACAGCATGTTGTTACATGAGTCAAAGTCCAGTGGTTTATGGGTAATTATAACAGACTTAATTTGATTCAGAAACAATGCATCATTGAGGTGAATGGGTGCCACGTGCACATTTCAAGAGGTTACCTCCTCGAACAAAAGACAAAGGAGAGAAGGAGAGAAGAGGACGATGGAACAAGGGAGAAGGGTAGAGATGGTGCTTGTGCAACATCCAGGCCGTATTTTGATTTTGAGCACATTTCAAATATATTACTTTTCTTATTTAAAACTAATCTTTATTGAGTTATGAATGTTTTTTAAATTGTATAAAACATGTTCATAGTCTCCCACCTCTTGATGGATTTGATCCACCATGTTCGACACCTTTTCCGTGATCGGTTCTCACTCAGCGACCGGATGGAGGAGTCAATGTCGACGTCTAGACTCTTTTCAGGGAGTCGTGAATGGAAAAGCTCAGAAGACGTGATCCCCTCTGACATCCATATAATGAGTCCATTTTAATAAACTATGTGACTAATAGTGCGATTTGACGAGGATGGCGAGATGACGAGGAAGGGGGGGGGGGAAGCGAGGGAGATGGGGGGGGTCGGGGTAGTGGTGGGGGGTGGAGAGAAGAAGGGTTAATCTCCCTCTTCCTCTCTTCCTGCATGCTCTATGTGTGTGTGTTTGTGTGATTTTGTGTGTGAGTGTTTGTGTGCGGGTGAGTGTGTGTGTGTGTGTGTGTGTGTGTGTATGTGTGCGTGTACGAGTGTGTGTGATTGGGGGAGGGTTGGACTGTGCAGACATGAATCATTCTGAGCGATTCAAGCGTTTCCATGACACCGCTGGGCACCGGTCCAGAAGTTTCGACAAAGTCTGAGAGGTACCGACACACACACACACACACACACACACACACACTTGAACAGAGACAAAAACGATCCCGCTAGCGCTGAATTTGAAATAATCTGTATATTTATTCATGGCGTTGTCTTCCTGTGTAAAGCGTAACAGAATTTATTTTCTGGGAGGGGGGGGGATCAACATTAATTTAACAGACGATGGTCGATGAGTAACCGTCGTCTAACAGACAATCCCCCCCTCCCTCCCGTCGTCACCGCCACACACACACACACACACACACACACACACACACACACACACACACACACACACACACACACACACACACACACACACACACACTCCCCTCACCCCCGTCCTTCACTCCCAGCAGGCATTGATTTCCTGGCACCAGACCGAGTGAATACATCAAACAACAGATGAACGTATACGAGCGACGAGATTGACTCGAGAGACGCAGCATCCAGCGCACATCTGTCGGCTTCTATCTTCAGCTATATGGACCTTTTTCTGATTATTTATTACAATTTTAGAAAAGTTTGATTTATTTATATTGGACCCTGTTATTGATTTATTTTACTATGTCAAAATAAACGTTTTCATTTTTTAATACATTTCTTCAAATAGATATACACATAACTATATTAATGTGTAAAATAGGACAATTTATACATATATAAATATATATATATATATATATATATATATATATATATATTTATAATAAGAAAAAGTATTTGAACTAAATGTGAAATGGGCAAATGACATATGGTTATTGAATCTAACAGAAACAGTGAAAATATCACAGAGAACGTTCTCTCATATTTCTAGCAATAAAAGTTTCTATACGGTTCAGTAATCCAGACTGGTGTTGCCTGCTGTTCATCTTTCAGCCCACTAGGACGTCAGTGAAAAGCAGTGAGGTGACACCGCTGATGCACAAATGCAACATAATGCACTGCGGGACAGCAGAGCACTGAACGTTTTATGAAAAGATGCGTTTTGTGATGTGTCTTTTTGTGAACTATTGTGTTTTGTGAAATTTATAGTTTTGTAAAATCTTAATTTTCAGATTAATTTCTTTGAAATTATGTATTTTGCGATGTGTCATTTTGTGAAATGATGGGGTTTGTTACATTTTGTTTTGTTACATTTTGTTTTAGTCAATGTCCGTTTTGCCAATCCTGTCACGACAGTGTATCCGGAGGCTGCCGCAGTGCATCCTGGTCTATTGAGGCTACCGCAGTGCATCCTGGTTTATTGAGGCTACCGCAGTGCATCCTGGTCTACTGAGGCTACCGCAGTGCATCCTGGTCTACTGAGGCTACCGCAGTGCATCCTGGTCTACTGAGGCTACCACAGTGCATCCTGGTCTACTCAGGCTAATATTGAATATTTGATTGTATAATATATGATTATTATTGATATTATTCAAAATAAAAGTCTATAAAAAAAGATTTGTACATTGTTTCTTCTTAGTATAGTGACCTACAGTAAAGGTCAACGTCATCCATGTGGTCACATATCACAAATCTCCCTCAAAAGGATTTATAATCAGTGCTCTCCACACCTGTGGAACTGCGGCCATTGATTTCTTCAAGACTAACTACAAAGATGACACAATTATACAGTTCACAATGTGTACTATTATAATTCAAGAGAGTTCAAGGATAAAGATTTATAGAAATAAGAAATAGATTCTTCCAGAAGACATTTGCGTTGGTTTGTTTTCCGTCGTGGGACTCGTGGCTGTGAAGCAGATGGATGACAACTCTGCAGCAGCCATGACACTTGTCAGACTGGAGGGGTCAAAGGTAAAAGGATCCTGTGGTTCAGAATCACACTCAGATGTCCTCCTGTTACTGTCATGGCTGTCTATCTCTGAACATTTCTCCTCCTCTTCTTTTCCCTCTCTGTACTTTTGCTCCCTTTTTAAGACACAGAAAAGAAAATCGTGGACCTTGGCCTAATCTACCTCTATATGGTTATTAAAAAACAACACATTATAATGCGATGACCATTTGACACCATAGAGGTTTGAATTGACCTCCGGAGTAGGAAATGAAGACCCTCATTTGTACCCTCATATACAAGAACTGACCCTGGATCTGAGTTTGGCTAGTTGGATTGGTCAGGTTGGTTATCTTGAAAGGCCTACATATTACATCTTATTTCAAGAAAACTTACAAAGTTAATTTTTACTTTGTATTTATTTGTTTACTTTTCTTGAGAAAAAATAGCCCTGAATTTATTAATTTAAACATATGTTTATTTATTTTTTGTGCACTTGGTATGACCAAGTCCACTGCTCTTCCCTTCCCTAAGGAAGGATCAAATGCAGAGAAAATTGTCCCCACTGTGTGATTAATAAATTATACATTATTATTTTTATTAAATGTAAATACTTAGACATTCACATTATCTGTGGTTTGAAGGAGTGTACAATGCCAACATGGCTGCTTTTCAAAATTCCGTACGCCTGAAAGACCTGTAGTTTGAATTGATCTCCTACGTCTCACTTTTCTCCACATTGTCCTTATTTTTCTCTCTCCTGCTATCAATGACAGCGCTATCCCCCCACCCCCTCCCCCCAACCCCCCCTCCTCGACCCTGACTCCCAACGTAATACTTGTATTTAGACAAATGTGGCAGCGTTTGAACACCTGGACTGTCTGTAATATGAGGGGTATAGCTGTGGATCAGGGAGCTGATGTCTGCTCTGTGTGAATACCGCAGTGCATCCTGGTCTACTGAGGCTACCACAGTGCATCCTGGTCTACTGAGGCTAATATTGAATATTTGATTGTATTCTATATGATTATTATTGATATTATTCAAAATAAAAGTCTATAAAAAAAGATTTGTACATTGTTTCTTCTTAGTATAGTGACCTACAGTAAAGGTCAACGTCATCCATGTGGTCACATATCACAAATCTCCCTCAAAAGGATTTATAATCAGTGCTCTCCACACCTGTGGACCTGCGGCCATTGATTTCTTCAAGACTAACTACAAAGATGACACAATTATACAGTTCACAATGTGTACTATTATAATTCAAGAGAGTTCAAGGATAAAGATTTATAGAAATAAGAAATAGATTCTTCCAGAAGACATTTGCTTTGGTTTGTTTTCCGTCGTGGGACTCGTGGCTGTGAAGCAGATGGATGACAACTCTGCAGCAGCCATGACACTTGTTCCCCCACTCCTCTTCATGCGAGTGAGACCCAAAGAGCCCCCCTACCTCCCACCCCTGTTCCTCGTTACCAGCCTTCATTATCCAACACCCCCACCCCAACCCCCCAACCCCCCTCACACTGGTTCACCCCTCCTCCAACCTGGAATCAATAGATAAACAACACAAACAACAAGCGAGGCGACAAACGGGGGGCCAACCTTCCAAACAGCAGGACTTCCACAGGAAAAACTATGTTTCAAATTAATATTCCAAAGCAGCGTTGTGTGTTCAACGGCACTGCCAAAAATTGTACTCAGGGTGTCTATGATTTACAAAGAAGGAAATTCCTTTGATTCGAGGAATTTCTCTTCAAACGTCAGTTTCTGTAAAAATGTCCTTTGCGAAGCATCGCTTTCGTAAAGAGAAAAACGTTACGCGAGTGTGTCGCCGTGTGTTTTTCTGTGCGTGTGTGTGCGTTGGTCTCAGACAAAACAGGGCTGCTGAAATGCGGCAGCCACTGCAGATTTTTTTGTTGGCTGGCTGACAGCGGCGTGCCGGTGCCAAGCCCCGATGGCGGAAAACGACTAAAAGACGCATAAGGCTGGCATTAGAGCCCCCCCAAAACTTCCCCCCTTCAATCCCCTCCTTCTCTTTTCTCTTTTCTCCTTCTCTTCGCCCCCCCGTTCCGTGGCACGGTGTCTGCTTTGCTCGGGGTCTGACTCAATTTGGCAACAATCGTACCCGTCCGTGAATTTATCAATGTCTTTATTTCGCTATGATCTGATGGAGACGGCGGGGAGAAACATGGCACCTGACAGGTTTTAGCTAGATGTCATTGTTGTTTTTCTTTTCTGGACATTACCTTG
Source organism: Liparis tanakae (assembly GCA_036178185.1). Lineage (NCBI taxonomy): Eukaryota > Metazoa > Chordata > Actinopteri > Perciformes > Liparidae > Liparis > Liparis tanakae. Next base: position 8,498,990 of record CM070090.1, on the reverse strand, counting down.
TCCTGTGCTCCAGTTGAACCCTCCTCCACCCTCCCCACCCACCCCACCTATCCGGTCCTTCTTCAAGGGTTGCAGAATCGGAATTTTAGTGGATTTGATTCATTCCAGGGTTTATATTCCCCCCCCCCCCCCCCCCCCACCACCACCACCACCATATCTGTCGCTTTTGTCTCCAGGATTTCAGGGCAACACTTCCAAAAAAGAAAAAAGAAAACCTCGGACACAATAGCATCTGGAGTTACATCCACGAGGCACGGAGCCCATGTTCCTCCCTAAAACCTTAAAACCAGTGTAGAAAACGGCCTACTCCAATTATACTCCCGAGACAATAAAAAACAGTAAAAAGAAAGGGAAAAAATGTGATGTTAAACATTCAGGATTACCCGAAACGAAAAGCCTGATTCCGTGTTTGGATGCCATTATTGATGGAACAATATTTAGCTGCGGAGCAAACAAAGGCAGGACGCTCCAGTCGTAGCCGTAAATTGTATTTTGGGCATTGTTCGGCAACCAGATGACGACTGCTAATGTCAAATTAAAGAGGTTCTTAGAGGTTGATTTGACACGTTTCCTCTTGTCTTTCGGGGTTGGGATGGAGCGGGAAGACAAAGAGAGAGGTAGCGACGAGAAGAAAAGGTGTGAAATTCTGAATTAGTAGCACAATGTGGAAGTATTAAAGTGCAGCACAATGAGCGCAGAGTGTTGTTCACTGACTCTCACTGAATAAAGACGCGGCGCTCGATGTGACGCAGGCCGGGAGACTGAATCTTTGAACATGGCACACTCTTAAAAAAACTGTTAATCTCATGTTAGGAAAAATATGCCTAGTTTGTTTTAATCCTGTTAATCCTATTTTTTGTGTTGGCTTTTACTACATGTCAGGACTAAGTGTTATTTCCAGGATGACTTTGGCTACCCAGAAAGGACAATCATTAGCATGGGAGTTGTACTTGTGTATCAGTCTATACATTTCTTTTCCTGCATAGTACACCTGTCACTCTTCCTACTGAAGAAATCTACTTAACAGGATGATTCTGTGGAAGGTTCTGGAGGTATGAGGAGCGACTTGCAGCAGGATTTCAGAGTAGATTTATGGAAGCTTTTGTTGGACGGTTGATCGGAAATATTGGCACACTTGGAAAGTGTCAGTTGCGCTGAATTTGAGAGTATTTTTTTGAGTCATGACTGGATAAGAAGGAAGGCCAGTCTTTTTACTCAAATTGTGTAATTTGGTTAATTTGAACTAAAAGAGCTATCAAATATCAAAGGCTCAGCAGCAACTTGTCCCAATTTTATTTTATTGTTTAGAGGTAAATAGTAGAGCGGTTTTACACGTACAAGATGACGTGATAAAAAACTAAAACAAAACCGACAAGTCTAGTTTTTGTTCAATGATTCCGATCTATATGGCAGTCGATATGAGGAGAAACTGAGACTGTGCCTCGTTCCAACTCTGTGTATCCTTCTCTCTCTCGGTGGGAGGAGAGGAGGAGGAGGTGGGGCGACCCCGGAGAGATGGATGATGGGTCAGGTGTTGTCAGACTGGAGGGGTCAAAGGTAAAAGGATCCTGTGGTTCAGAATCACACTCAGATGTCCTCCTGTTACTGTCATGGCTGTCTATCTCTGAACATTTCTCCTCCTCTTCTTTTCGCTCTCTGTACCTTTGCTCACTTTTTAAGACACAGAAAAGAAAATCGTGGACCTTGGCCTAATCTACCTCTATATGGTTATTAAAAAACAAAACATTATAATGCGATGACCATTTGACACCATAGAGGTTTGAATTGACCTCCGGAGTAGGAAATGAAGACCCTCATTTGTACCCTCATATACAAGAACTGACCCTGGATCTGAGTTTGGCTAGTTGGATTGGTCAGGTTGGTTATCTTGAAAGGCCTACATATTACATCTTATTTCAAGAAAACTTACAAAGTTTTTTGTATTTATTTGTTTACTTTTCTTGAGAAAAAATAGCCCTGAATTTATTAATTTAAACATGTTTATTTATTTTGTGTGCACTTGGTATGACCAAGTCCACTGCTCCTTAATAACTAAGGAAGGATCAAATGCAGAGAAAATTGTCCCTACTGTGGGATTAATAAATTATACATTATTATTTTTATTAAATGTAAATACTTAGACATTCACATTATCTGTGGTTTGAAGGAGTGTACAATGCCAACATGGCTGCTTTTCAAAATTCCGTACGCCTGAAAGACCTGTAGTTTGAATTGATCTCCTACGTCTCACTTTTCTCCACATTGTCCTCATTTTTCTCTCTCCTGCTATCAATGACAGCGCTATCCCCCCACCCCCTCCCCCCAACCCCCCCTCCTCGACCCTGACTCCCAACATAATACTTGTATTTAGACAAATGTGGCAGCGTTTGAACACCTGGACTGTCTGTAATATGAGGGGTATAGCTGTGGATCAGGGAGCTGATGTCTGCTCTGTGTGATTTGAGCTGCGACCACCTGGCTGAAGAATAATGACATATCTGCTCCCACACACTGTTCGGGAGCCGGTGATCAGAGCGGCTTCATCACAGCAGGGCAGACCCCCACCTGACATTGCGCGGTGAGGGAGAAGAGAGGAGGAGGGCGGAAATAGACGGACGGAGAAAGGACGGGGGCGGAGAGAGAGCTGAGCTCCGTGGAAACTTGGAGATGGCGGTCACCTGTGTGCCTCAACTAATTGGGAATGAATAAAGTCCATGCCCATATAAGTGATAACAATGAGAGAATGTACACTGGAGGCTCCATTAGTCTCAATCAAAATTCACGAACCACAAGTCAGAAAATTAAAGGCAAAGAAAAAAAAAGATATATTAATAGAATATCTCTACCGTGAAATCCTAGAATATAGAATAGAACAGAAATATACTTTATTAATCACCAAGGGGAAATTTGTGAAATATCCCCCACAAGAACTACAGATGGGTGGACAAAACCATTATCTTGGAATTAATCAGCTGTACTTCAAATAAACCAATTTTCAACTTACAGTATTCAGTCCTGATAAATATATTGTGCTGTTTACTCTCAGTCCCTTTTGACCTGAACTACATGTGACTGCAAGCTAACCGTGCTGAATCATTTGACCCAAACCAGAACACCTTCTTCAAACTTGTTGGTATAATTTCCTAAACGGTAGCCTCCACGCCGGGGCAGTGCCATCTCCTTTGCTCCACGCAGCGAGGTTGAGCGGGAACTGGTGACTCTGGCAGATTTGGGACGGCTTAACACCAACAGCATGGTTTTTTTAAAGGTCTTTGTCAGGTCTGTTCCCATTCAGCGTGTGCCAACACCGACTCTGCCCGCTGCATTCACATGGCTCTGCCCTGGAAGTGTGTGTGTGTGTGTGTGTGTGTGTGTGTGTGTGTGTGTGTGTGTACAGGGGGGCTACCCCTGTACCCTCGTCTGCTGTCATGGAAACCAACCAACGGTCGGGACATTAAGGTGGTGATACACGGGGAAAGTTTGTGGGCCATGCTGGCAGCCTGGGTGCTCTCTCTCTCTCTCTCTCTCTCTCTCTCTCTCAGGTTCTCCCTTTCCTTCTTCAGCGGTGTCATTATTTTTTTTGGTCTTTTGCTCCTCACACTGATGCCCCTCAATGGAGGTCAGTGTGTGCTCCGTGTGTGACGACTGATGAGTAACACTGCGCAAATACTCTTTTCATACTGATGCTTTTATGGTTTTATTTGTTTATTTATCCATCGTTATTCTTTTTTCCCCCGTTTTTTTATTTTTATTTTTATTCATGTAGTGGTGAAACAAAAAAAAAATATATATATTTTTTCCATATTATTGAAATAGTTTTTAGTTTTCTTGAGGAACTTTTTATTCTATACTATTTAGATTCCTTATCACTCTGAACTAATAGACCACAGAAAATATATAAAAATAATCAATCAATCTCGCAATCAACCGTTCCTGATCGATCTCCTCTCTTGGGGTTCTGGATGCAAATCGTTCCTTTTTTGTTTAAATACGTGCGTGCAAATGGACCCCCAGCCAGCACCCCTCTCCTATAATTATACTCTACGTGTGTGTGTGTGTGTGTGTGTCTGTGTGTGAGTGTGCGTGGCAGAGGGAGCAGGTGATTGGTTCGCAACAGCTGGAGAGAGAAAGGAGAACACAGCTGCAGGGAAAGAGGAGAGGAGAGGAGAGGAGAGGGAAAGGAGAGGAGAGGAGAGGAGAGGAGTGAAGAGGCACCACTAGCCGTCAAAGCTGAGTCGATCCAATTCAATCCAGCTGCAATTCATTATGGATTCAGCTTCAGATTCAATGGGATACTTCCGCCTGTCCTGTGTATTGTGCATCAGTTTTGGAGTGACCAAATCAGGAAAGAAATGTCCATATTTCTTCGCGCTGCTCAAAGCTGCCACCATCTCTTTTACACAGATTCTGCACAGGGTCAAATCATTTAATATTGTTGCATTCCAGATGAACACTGTGTCGCGACTTGGCCAAAAGACGGCATGAATCGACATGTTGGACCCCGACTCAATCAAAGCTCCTCAGGTCTCGTTTGCTGTTGATCCACTATGATACACTGCACGAGATAACAATGACAACTCGTTGCATAGCACAGTGGTAAGGCAAGGTTTAACGCAAAGTTGCTCTTTTTCTCCGCTGCGCTTTCCTACTAAATTGTCGAACAACACGTTACAATTTTTTGCCAAAACAAAAAGTGCTTTGGTCCCAATCTGTTATCTGTCAGTTGCTTGGTTGAGGTTAGAAAAGGCTGTGAACTACTTAGTTATGAGGAAGAGTAGCAAGAGAAAAGTGAGTGAAAATATAAGCGAAAAGCCAAAAACAATAGATTTTTTACATTTTCCTTTGCTGAATTTGGATCAAATGTGTCACTACATCTTAGACTCCCGTCGTCGTGATCATCTGTATCGCACGCCACTTGTGTGAGTCTTAAATGCCGTGCTGGAACCATGACACACAAAACAGAAGAAACAGCAGCACGGTGACGGGGAATCGAAGCACCTTCTTGTATTGACACACAATCCCCGCCTCTTGTCGTGTCACGCCTCCGCCTTTCACTTGCTCCCCCTTCTCAGGAAGGAGGAGGACATGGGGAAAAAGGGAACAGGAACAGGAAGAGGAGGCATCTTGTTCCTGAATTATGCTTCTTTTCTTCTTCTGAGCTTGGTTCGGTTCATCGTTTTGTTTCTGGTAATGACGGAGAAGATGCCAGGGATAACTGAGGGATTTGTACCGGGGGGAAAGAAAAGAAAAGGAGGAAGAGACTCATCACTGATTGGCTGAGGAGGCTTAGAGCTCTGATGAGCATCGTGATCTGATCATCAGACTTTGAGTAATAAATGGATGACCAATAAGGAGCATCCTTCGGATGGTGGCGGGGCTCATCGTTTCGTCGAGAGACGTAACTCGTCCGACCCTCAGGGTGTGTACTCTTCCTAAATATGTATTTTTACAGTCATGTACTTTATAACAAAAGGAGAAACATTAGTGGAAGTCGGTCAGATTAAAAAAGATTTTAGCGTGAAAAGTAATATTAGATTCCCTTGATCAACCAATCAGATCGCACAAATTAAGCTGCCTCGAAGTGACCGAAGCGCAAAGCACGAATAGGCTTAGTGTGTGTGTGTGTGTGTGTGTGTGTGTGTGTGTGTGTATTCTGGGTGCTTGTTAGGGGTGATTTTGCTTCATGATCCCTCATCCAACAGCCGAAAGCTTCAGCAGCCATCACCCAACGCACACACACACACACACACACACACACACACTGAGACAGCGAGCAGCAAGCTAGCGCTTAAAGCAAAACTGGGCTTCCATGGCCATCCATTA
>CM070090.1:8423167-8488167 GCA_036178185.1 Liparis tanakae | reverse complement strand
TTAATGAAGAAAAAAACAGGGCGAAAAAGTTGAAAATACTATTTTTCTACCCAAATGGTATTTTCTTTGTTGCAATTTAGCCGGTATTTAGCAGGAGGCGGGTAACAATTTACGTTAATAAAAGACTTTTGGTGTCACTCTGCCCATCCCAGTGTTTTCCTTTTCCATCCCTTTCTCCATTCAAAATCTCTACCGTATCCTTTCTTTCTCTACCTGTTTCTCTTTTCATCACGCCAACATTGTTCCAGAACTATCTGCATCAGTACTGCTCTCTGGTTTTTGTTCCTCGTCTCTCTCTTTCTCTACTCCACTTGTTTTTTCTGTCCCTCTCTCTCTCTGCCTGTCTTCCTTTCATCTCTCGCCATCTGCCTTCCTCCATCTAATTTTCCCTCCCTCTCTCTCACACTCTCTCTCTCTCTCTATCTAACTCTTCTTCTCTCTCTCTCTCTCTCTCTCTCTCTCTCTCTCCATGTCTCTTAACCCTCCCTCTCGTCTCCCTAAAAACTTGGCAGTGATCCCCGCCGTGTTTTTTTTTTTTTTTTTACTCCTCGTTTGGGGGATTGAGAATGAATGCGATCCAATCTAGACCTCGGCTAAGAGACATGAATTTTCATTAATTACAACCTTGTCAGCAAAAGCATTATGGGAGCTGAATATGAAAATGCTAATGAGCACAGCTAATTTGCATATTTCTCTTTGTTGGAATGTCATTAATTATTACGTTTTATGATGATGAATGCAGCTGTCGATGGCTGGCCCTCCATGTCTAATTAGCTATCAGAAAATCCTCCGATCAAAAAAATGGACAGGGATCCCAAAACTTTACTTTTCGTTCACTTACCCTCTTTGCCACTCTGTCACCATTGTTTACGGAACCATTTTCTTCCCTTTCATTTCCAAGCAATATAATGCCACGCTTCCTTTCTTTAATGCTATAATTATATTACTTGATTTCTCCCCAATTCAATGTACTTAGGTCTCTCTTTCTAAGTTTTTAATTCTTTGCCTTAACTTTTCTCTTTTCTTTCTCAACTATGTGTGATGTTTCTTATACGCCTCATAAATTATATTGTTTTTCGATTCCTTTATACGTCACTGATCTAGATTAGCCTGTTCTGGTCTATGGACGTGTCACACGGTGCAATGCCGCACTAACATTTTGGATTGATGACCCTGCAGGTTTCATCAGGTCAACTGCTGTCTCCTTGAGGACCGTACATCTCCATGTGCACTTGAACTGTGACAAGTTATTTAAATTTTTTCGTGCTAACATTATTATTATTACCCTGTCTTAGTGAAGCGTTTATTTATCTAGGTTTAGAGAAAGATTGTGGTTTTGGTTCAAATGAATATTTGTTACATAAAGAAAAATATATTTGTTACGTAAGTGAAGGAACACGAAGGAACATTTTTGTTCCTGAGCTCCAGCATTTGGTTGCAAGTCCTTTAGTCATCATAAGGTATTTCAGTCCTGGTTTTATTAGCTTAAACAAATGGCGTTGGCATTCAGTCATAGTTTCTCCTGCACGCACATTCAGATGCAGATTCCCACAGCACTAGCTAACTTAGCTTGTTTCTTAAAAAAACGTAAGAACAAATTAAACCTGTGTACGCATTTAGAGGCATTTAGTCCGAACTTTGTGTTGAACTCAAAAATCAAGCTCAAGCTCTGCAAAGTTTGTAGCAAGTTAGCTAGCTTAGCCTGATGTTCTAGCTACTTCATAACAAATGAAATATGCTCATCTTAAAGACTTACTGGTATCTACTCTGAAAGTCTGTGTTGAAACAAAAACAAAAAGCGACAAACACAAGCTAAATTTGTGTAGCAAGCTATAGCGTCTTGTTCAACGACCAGCAATGTAAAAAACAAAGTTACTGTAGCTACTCGGATATGTATGTAATAACATTAAATCTGATTATCTCCTAAAACCTATGGATGAAGGTGAATCACTGATGAAATGATCTGTTTCCAGTCATAGCTCTGTTCAGTTCTGTTGAGATGGAAAACTTTGAGAATTGGACAGACAATCACTTGATTGCAGCTACTGTTGCACACGAGCGGAGGTCCTCCACCGTGTCTGGCAAAAGTTATTACATCACCAGAGGATCCTAAAATACTGTCTCTCCTCACCTGTCTCTTTATTGTTGTTCCTTCCATCCCTTTCTCTATTGTCTAAGAAGAGTAACAATGAAGACTTAACAAATCCCCCCTTCCAAAAAAAAAAAAAAGCCACTAACGAACACCCCCCCCCCCTCACTTGGCTTAATGAATGCCAGGCTTAATTAGAGCACCATGATGTCAGAGGCATTAATTATCAGTTGGCTTCGTTTCAGAAAACCCACAGTCTTTCTCTCTGTCTCCCTCTCTCTCTCTTAGTTTCCCTCTGCATCTGTTTTTCTCTTTCAGTTTGACATTTTAAAGGTTTCTCTTTTGAAAACTGTTCAAACTAAGACTTTTCTCCCTCTTGTTTAGCTTGTCTTTGAAAAGAAGAGACTCGTTCGTGAAATAACATCTGATTCACGCTATTTTACGGCGCGGGGCTATATCTGATACACATCGGATTTGTGGCAATGCGACACCAGTCTGAACAGTCAAACGTGAACTCATGTGACTTTTGCGTGGCTCATCAGTAGTGGCGCGGCATACAAGATGATGTTGGTGCTGCTGGAGAAAGATGAAGGGCACACTGACGGAGATCGTAAAGGGATGCGTCCACATCGACACGCAAATGGTATTCCTGTTCTAAGGCATTTACACACACTGGGTGTTCTTTCTTCTTTATTTTTATTTTAATTTTCGATTGATTTGCCCGTCAAAATATTGAATTGTTTTTGTTGTGAATCCTTTACTTTTCAATTATTATTATTACTACTACTTGGCCAACGATTGGCAAATTTGTTCTGATCCAGGTCAATTGTTTCTGATATTTGGCACCTCAAATATAGGCAACAACCAAGTAAGTTTACCAAATCTGAGTGGAGTTACGCCTTAATTTACAAAACAGCACAGCGGGATGTTATCTAGTCCCAACCAAGACGGCAAGCCTACTCCTTTTAACCTTGACAAAGGCAATGTTTTTTAATTGAAAAAAGTAAAATAATTCAAAAATTATAACCAAAATAATTAATGGGCGGGACAAAAAAAAGATATACATCATCAAATTTGCTGTTCTAAAAGGTCTTTATCAACCTGGTAAAGGCTGTCTGTGTTAGATTCCCTGTCTGTTCCTAGTGTGTGTTCCCCGGTATTGTCTCCCTTCCGTCTGTGTTGTGTTGTCTGTTTACAGGTTCCGCCCCCGGGTTCTGCCCACTGCCACGCCCGCTTCCGTGTCACCAGCTGAGACGCGTTCGTTCAATCACCAGAGGTGGTTATAGGGACTGTGTTTCCTCTGGTGCGCTGTCAGGTCGTTCGGGTAGTATGAGTCTGAGAAATCCTTGTGTTTCCTATCAGTAATCCTTGTGTTTCCTATGAGCAGCGCACAGGTTCGGTTGAGTTGCCCTCCCGACGCCGGATCGACAGAGAGCGGTCGAGTTGCCCTCCCGACTCTGGAGTGAGACTTTCCGTTCTACAATCTGTTTGTTTGTTTGTTTGTTTGTTTGGTTTTTGAGCATCGGGAAAATAAATCCTGTTTGATTTTGAAACTGCTGTCTTGCGTGCGTTTGGGTCCTCCATAACACTTAGATCGTAACAGTCTGCAAGATTTGGGAACCTGGCTCTTCAAGGCACAAGATCATGTATGAGGTTCACTTAGTCATTCTAAGTCTGCAATACAGTTCCCCCTAAAGGTATTGGATGGAATTGATGTCAGGACTCTGCACAGGCCAGTCAAGTTTCTCTACACCCGAATGAGGAAACACACTTCTGTATGGATCTAGAATGTGGGTCTTGATTAAATATTCCCACAACTGTTGCCCCACTATTGTTTAAATCAGCATTGCCCCAAAGCCCCAAACCAGTAAAACATAAATAAAAAAAAGATCCTAACAAACACAATATTTATGAAAACAAGGTTCTAGGTTCACACAAAAACTGAAGCCTTTAAAGCTTGGGATGTAAATGTAGCCCTTATGTCTCTCTCTCTCTCTCTCTCTCTCTCTCTCTCTCTCTCTCTCTCTCTCTCTCTCTGACTCTCTCTCTCTCTCTCAAATGATAAACAGTTCATCTTTGGCCTCTGGGAGCCACAGTTCTAACTGAAGAGCTCTCTCTCCCTCCCTCTCTCACTCACAATAAACATACTGTTTCATGCTGCACATCTCTATCTCTCCCTCACACACAAACAAGCACTCTCTCCCCGATACACAAACACACACACCGTAGCGTGGCTGGCCAGATGGGACTCTTCCACATGACCAAGCCGATCAATCAACACTGAAGGGCCCAGGTGCTACTACGCACCATTTCACCGTCTGTCACACTCTCTCTCACACACACACACACACACACACACACACACACACACGCAAGTTGTACACCTACATAGCGGCAGATACATACAGTGAGATAAAGGACACACACACACACACCCACACACACACACACACACACACACACACTGTAACATGAATGACCCGGGCTTAGTCTCTAGAGGCCTCATCTGGATGACAGAAGATGGAGCAGGAAGACAGGCAGAGAGACAGGCAGGCAGGCACAGACACATACAGACAGACAGACACATAGATAGACAGTGGCTAGAAATGGCAATGTCAACCTGTCGGCAGGTCAACCACTTTGGTCCAGACTGAAATACCTCTATATTTGATGGATTGCTATGACATTTGTTACAGCCTATCAGGCACGGCTGTAGACCCTTAGTTATGTTTCCTGCTTGAAGAGGAATCCTTGACATGAAGGCATTAAAAACATTAATGATTTGTGACACCCATGTAAACCCTTGAAGCCACCTGGTTGCCAGATTAATAGCTGTCATTGTACTGTTTTCTTCAGACCGCGTATACGTTGAAAGTGCAGGTCTCTGGACCAAAAATAGGTAACGGAAATGAATCACAACAATGAGCAGACTTTTAAAGCATAACGTTAAGTAACAAGCATAACTCCAATACGTAAGTCACTCAACAGCCGTAACAGCGTAGCGTAAATAAATAACAAAAGCCCTCAGCTGACTTTCCATGTTATATAACAAGTGTAACAATGGTATGTAACAATACCATGTAGCAACGGTATGTAACAACAGGATGTAACAATGGTATGTAACAACAGTGTGTAAGAGCTGTATGTAATAACGGTATGTAATACACATGGCATCTATTGCACCTGTTCATCCTCTGTTGCGGTATGTAATAACGGTATTTAATAACGGTATTCAATAACGGTATTTAATAACGGTATGTAACAAAGGTATGTAACAAAGGTATGTAACAACGGTATGTAACAACGGTATGTAATAACGGTATGTAATAACGGTATGTAATAACGGTATGTAATAACGGTATGTAATAACGGTATGTAATAACGGTATGTAATAACGGTATGTAATAACGGTATGTAATACATCTCCCTCCTCCCCACTCAGGAACTCCAAAGTGTTCTATGATGAACCGCAGTTTCATGTTTCCGTACATCTCTACCCTCGGCCCCTCTCGTCTTGACGAGACCTATTATTATGATGTCAGATCTAATTACACAGACAATTTACGGGTGACACACAGCCCTTCAAAACAATAATATCCTAAATGCTCTGCAGTGGCTTACATTGTGTGGTCGTGTTAATGCACTGAAGTCAATGCCACACTAATCAATGCATGACATCCATTCAAAATACTCTGAGAAAAAGACAGTGGCTGTTCATTTTCAATCAGCGGGACAACAATAGAAACAGAATCAACGAGGGCGGAGCGGGACATGAAGGACGTTAAAAGAAAGTAATTGATGTTTTTAATTGTATTATTCACTTTTATTTTATCCCGCCTATTGACCTGGTTTTATCTTTATTATTCTTTGGTGTAAAATCATCTCAAAATTAAATCGGATTCCAAAATATTAGATGTAAGATGTTGGTTTTTAGTTATTCTTTTATTTGTAGCAATATGTATTTTGCTGTTACATTTGCATTCATAGCATTTTGAGAGAATGACTATGGCAGTTAACCCAATGGTCCACTTACGAGCTTCTCAGAGCTGTACACCGTGTATTGAGGTCTTCATTCAGGTAATGGAACAGGCTCAACTGTTGATCTGTAATAGCAGGCTCTGTGTAACCACTATCTATGTTCAAGTGATTCAAACATACATCCAAAAACAGAACATGTATCAATAACAGTGTGATAACCTCTGAACACCAAAATACGACAGCGGGATGGAAAAGTGAGTCTTCTTTGAACAATCGCTAAAGCTACAGCGTTTATCTCAGCCAGAAGCTGCACAAACTGTCATCATCATCAGAAATAAAATCCATTACATTGGAGACATTTATAAATTAAACAATGAATTAACCGTACAAAATATATATGTTTAACTGTTAGTTGATAATAAAAAGTTAGTTATGTAAGCATTCATTTTAAGAAGCTGATCTTTTGATGTCAGTGCATTTCCGCACCTCTTTGCTCTACTCTTGTTTCTTAATTCCGTCTCATTTCGTGTCCTCTCCTTTTTGTTTAAACATTCCAAGCACAAAGACCCAGACCCAGCAGGGAAAGACAGGGGGACGACCTTGGCTCCACACCCAGCTGAGGTGAGGAGCTGCTGGGGTAGAGTGGGAGACAGGAGGGCCTGCTTAAAGGCCTGCATGGTAAAGGAAGTAGCAGGAAGGAAACAAATAAAGAGATAGAGGATGTGAAAAGAAGAGAAAGACATAAGGGGGAAGGAAGGAAGATTGGAGAGTAAAAAAGAAAATCGTGTGAAAACAAAGGAAACAAAGGCTCAACAAAAGACAGACAGAAGAGATGAAGGAGAGAGATATATGCATTTATACACTGTATTAAGTGTCCAGATGTGACCTCCTCAGAGGGGGTCCAGCCTCGTGGCTCAACACTCATTAATAAGGTCACACAGAGGTGAGACAGACGGCTGACTCACTACATTTCTACAAAAACAATGAGGACAAGGAGGAGGCAGCCAATATCATCATGTACATATTTATATACTGTACGTTTTCTTTAATGCTCTTTTTCACAATGTATAACAGTGTATTAATACAGTTAATAATAATGACCTTTGAAATAGCTTATTAGAGGCTGATATTCATGACGTTTTAATTTTTTTTTTATTTGTCTTCAAGGTCAAAGTAATTATATGAAATGTTATTTTAGTGTAACTGTAAATCTTGGTGTTGGAGCTTACTGCTCCAAAGCTGTCTGACGTACATGGAACACAGGTTGGAACAGAAACATAAAAAATGAGACGTGTTCTGAGCAGCAGTTAATTGGATCTTTTTTCCAGGCCATTCTCATTCACAGTGTGTACTTATAGCCACGAAGAGTAACGCATCATTTGTATATGCACGTAATCAATTGTCACGCCGTGCAGGGCTGCTTCTAAGGAAAGTCAGGTGGCGTAGAATACAGAGTGGTAAAGGTCGGGATGGATGGACGAGTCAGACAAACATAGGACTTAAACCCAAGAGATCACCGTCTGTGTCCCGTGTGAAATCAAAAGTCACGGTTTGCTTATATTACCTTACTTTTGGTACATGACCTACGTACTTAACGAACCATCGCCACCAACAGGAAAAAGGTAAGAAACAACAATCCATTGGTAAACGTAGCCACTAACATAATCACTGCAGGCTCTCGGAAGAGATATGTAGGAAGTTATCATCCAAGAAAATATTTTTGTAAGATATCATATAGTTGAATGAGGGTGAGGTTGATCTATTGGACCTATCTATTTGATATATTTGACCAAACAAGTGTTGTGGGAACGTAGTATCGAAACAGCAATGGTCTGATTGCTATGTGTGAGCTCTGTTTTGTCTTACTACCAAGATAACCTGACAACTTTGGAAATGTTGGCGTAAGCGTGAGAATCCCGATCGCTACCAATTTTGATCCAGAGGGAAACATCTTATCCCCCATTACAGGGATTGCTCTAAAAATGTGGCCAGACCCAGTGAATGTTTTTTCTAATATCTTTGGTGAACTGTAAACTTCATCTAGTGCCATCATCAGGTCAAAATTTCAATCTGTTTTCAGTTTCTGCTAAACTAATGTACTTTAGTTTCGCAGCAGTCCTCCGAGTTTAGTGCTCCAAGATCATTTGTGTACGCTAACTCGTTAACTTGAACATTAGCATGTTCCCATTGAGCTCAATCACCATTATGCTAGATATCTCATTCAGCCTCACTGTGAATGCTAGCATGGCTGTTGGTTATAGCTTTGATGAAGCCAACACTTCTCGAGACTAAACGCATACCGCAAGCACAGAGACCTTCCCTTTTCTGATTTGGCGAGGAATAACAATCGCTTGTTGACATCCCGTCCAGAACTGTGGCCAAAGCCTTAAACTGTGAAGACTATGGCGCACAGAGCAACTTCTGTGGTAACTACACGTCTTCTCGGACAAAATCAGGTATTGGAAATGACAGAATGAAAGCACGAGAAGCTGGTAGCACGAAGACGCTGCGCATCAGGATCAGACCGAAGCCACATCAGATCGTTTATTTATAACAGAACAGAATGTGCTTACCGGCTGAAACCACTGAGCCTCTCATTTACTATGTAGGTGACAGTTACGAAGGAGGAGGGTGGGGGTAGAGGGTGGAGGGGGATATGGCGGTGCACCTGCTCTGCAAGGCAACTACACACAGGTAGATAAAAAAACACTCACACATACTGTGGAACCACATTAAAGCCTCAGCATCTACGCACAAACGGTAACACACACGAGTCAAAGAGCACGATTGCACATGGTCACATTCGCACACAAGAACACACACATGACACAAAGAAACATCCACAAGGCATGCAGACAGCAGACAGTCATTGAAACAATACACACACACACACACACACACACACACACATGCACATGCACACAAGACTACATACATACAAACATGAAAGCCAGTATCGCATACAACAGATGACCAAATGAAAATAAGCGCATAGGATGATACACAAACAAGTAAAAGTGCAAATACATTAATGTATATGATGAACAAACACACACACACACACACACACACACACAAAGGAACACACTCATACGTACTGTACATCCAACCACATAAATACACACTGATAAAGAAGCTTACATCATGCACTCAGATACTGACCAGTAACCTGCCAACGTGCACACACACACACACACACACACACACACACACACACACACACATGCACACACACCACCACCATCACAAGCCCACACACACAGAAGTTGTGGTCACAAATTTACTCACAGACCCAATAAACATTGAAATACTCACACGAAGATACACAGAAAACTGAACCACATATAAATGCATCAAACACAAACATCCACATGGCAAACAACTGTATGCACACTACTGTAAACATAGTTTAGTGTAGTGAAGGTTCACATGTATACATAAAACACACTCACACATGTTCTGATTGCTTTTCTGTGTGTGTATGTGTGTGTATGAGAGAGTGAGACTGTGTGTGTGTGTGTGTGTGTGTGTGTGTGTGCATGTGTGTGTGTGTCGGCAGATTAATCTAGTGGGGTCGCTGAGATGACACTAATCCCTTCGCTGATTATCTAGAGCATAACATCACTCTAATCTGATGGTGGGGGGTTAAGAAAGACAGACAAGGTTAGAGAGGAGAGAGGAGAGAGAGAGGGGAGAGAAAGGGAAGAGAGGGAGAGAGAGAGAAAGGGAAAGAGAGAGAGACAGAGAAAGGCTGCGTTCGCACTCAACATGTTCAGGTTGGGTTCATTAAACCCTGCAGTGTTTCTTTCTTCTTTTAGTTTGAGTTCATTGCAGGTAAGAGATTACCAAGCCTCAAACCAAATAAATCCATCAAGTCCATCATGTTCAGCTCACATTGTCTGTAAAGTACACGCTAACCAAACTTTGCAAATAAAGACTCTACTTGCGAGTCGTGTGGTCATGACAAACGTTTCCACTCCAATATCCTGGTAACTGTTTAGATGAAGTAATCTGACGACTCCATCAGCCATCTAGGACTATTGCATTATGATCATCAGCTTATCAGCTAGATACAGTTGTGCATTTGTGATGCTATCAACCTTGTGCTAAGTGTTAAAACAAATACAAATATTGAAGAAGATGCTTTATGACCCCAAGGTTTCGGGATAACCCTACGATGCATATTTCCTACCCAAATCGTAGCTCTTAGCCCTCCTGTAATGTGAAATCTTTTTTCATCTATTTGTTCGTATTTATATGAATCTTATTAATGACAATAAAAAACATATCAATAAAATATGTTTAATTCAGCTGATTCTTTGTTAAGCCCCGCCCCTTTTTGACTCCATCAAATTGTCAGAGTGACCACTGTCACTAACTGTACTCCTGGCAAAAATAATTCTTCTTTTATGAAAAACTAATAAGCGATTTTTTGGGAGACAGAAGAAAGGGTCAAGAGAACATAGCCAGGATGTCAAACTGATTCAGCAGAGAAAACAAGTGAAATTTATGTGGCCAACATTTGTGGAAAGAAGAGCAGAAAAGTTGCTCTCTGACAATATGAACACACAATCACTGATTTCAATGAGGACTTGTGCCATTTTGGGGTATTGCTTCTGATACGCTACATTTTCCATCAGGACATGCAAAAAGAGAGGGAAAAGCCAACAGACACGGAACACAATTGGATTTACCCAGATCAGAATAGTCACTGGTAGAAAGTGAAGATGATATGTGTGTGTGTGTGTGTGTGCTCCATATCCCTGGCTGTCTCTGTCTCTTAACGTTATCATTATCAAAGTAAATTGCAGTTCCCGCGTGCCAGATGAAAAATACAATATTTCCATTTCCGGCTCTGCGTCGCCTCTTCCCTCTCTGCCTCCGCAGCGACATTCCGTGATCACAACACTGTCACAACACATCACGTACACAATGGATCATCATAGCGAAGGCCCAACGATTCTGAAGTTTTGCATCCCCTTTTCTTTTGTTTTATTTTATTTACATATGTATATTTCCTTATTATCCGCAGTGTGTGTTCACAGCTAACTGACAAGAATTAGCTCAATACTTACGAACGTTTCTAGCTTTCTTCACGTAGATTTGAATAGGAACCAGTTGGTTTCAAAGAGAACTCCAACTTGCACACACAGAATTTAGCTTCACAAATATTGGCAAATATTGTTGAGTTCAAATGTAAAAGAAATGTGGGACTGGGAAAGTTGTGTTTCGTTTCAATTAAGCTCTTAGTTCCAATGACTGCTAAAGTGTAAAATTACAAATATTGCATGCTTTCAATATTGTGGTGATATCTTTTGACAGACAAAAGCCAGATATAGTTCACCCACTTTGATGTGGAAGGACTTTACTAATCTGCACAAAACCATACAAAATCAGTGATAAATAGGAACATCAAGGTTTGTAAAATCCGGTTGAAAGCCTGAAGCCAAAAATGCAGAGGCCTTTACAACGATGCCTTTAAAACAGCACGTCACGACTGCATGACCACAAAGAGTTCCAACACGAATATACAGCTCACGTCAAGGAGGCCAGAGCCCTAGCATCCTGTTGCCAGGACAACAACCTTTAACCCGGCACCAGCCAAACTAAGTTTGTTTATGTACTACAGGAATCGCCATCTCAACGTTCAACATCAGCGAGAACCTGGACTCACCACACTGACCCAATCACAGACCACGCGAGACAGATGGAGGTCCAGCATGGACTCCGGGACGCTCTGCAGCGTCTCCAGGTGCACCGTTGAGAGCATCCTTGACCGGCTGCTGTGGCTGTAGCGCTGCCCTCAGCTGTAAGGCCCCGCAGACGGCGGTGAGAACTGCTCCGTGCAGGAAAGAGCTGCCGTCGATGGAGGACCTCTACATCCAGCGGAGTAGGGAGGCAGGCCAACGGGATCATCAGACACCCCAATCACCCCAGACACAAACTGTCCTCCCTGCTGCCGTCTGGCAGACGGTCCCGCAGCATTGGGTCCAGCACCAACAAGGTTTAGGGACAGCTTCATCCCACAAGACATACGACTGCTCAATCCACACTCACTATTGTCCCATTACCCTGATAGACTATTATATTATATGTTTACACCTCTGTGTGTAGAGTTACACTTCTCATTACGCATATACGTTAATGCATCCCTGTTTACATTGAGTTTATTCACATGCAATCCACTGTTTATACATTTATATATTTGTATTTAATTTAGTAGATTAAATATAGCTGTTTTTCTTGAAATATATTGAATTAGCTTTGTTAGCTTTAAATCTAAGATAGCCATTGCCATGTACTGCTTTTCTGTAATTGTTGTGCATGTAACATTATAAAAGCATAACCTCAGTATAGACTGCTGGAGTTCGTAGTAGTGGTACTAGAATTTGCATAAAATACTGCACGACCTCAAACAAAAGCTTAAACCCACTTGTGTTAACCCTTTGTGGCTTCAGAATGTACGGCTTCACATCTAATGAGTCACAAGAGAAAGGATGATTAAAACCCAACAAATGAGACGAAGCGAGAGACAGAAGGAGAGCAGGTATTCAGATAGCTGAGAGCTGACGTCCTCCATATTTGATGCATCCAGTCAAAGGTAATTAAGCTCTGTATGTGTGTGTTTGTGTGTGTTTGTGTGTGTGTGTGCGTGCTTGTGTGTGCTTGTGTGTGCGTGAGAGACAGAGAGGCAGATTATCTGTGTCAGTGGCCATTTGCTCACAACTGGCGCCACATCGGAGAGAGCCAGAGGCAGAGAGCATCATGGGTAAATGAACACTCACTGCCTAGCGTTTTAAACACAGCGGGCCGAGGGAGAGAGAGAAATTGCACGCCAGATGACCTGTCTACTCCAGTGTATGATAGTGGTTCACTAATTCTCTGCACACACACACACACACATGCACACAACCCCCCCCCACACACACACACACACACACACATGAAACGTTTTCATGACTTTTAGGGACATTACATTGACTTACATTAATGTCCTGCAGACTCTAAGCCTAACCATAACTGCTAGTGCTAACCCTTACATTAATCTTATGCCAGAAGGTGTAAGAAGACATGAAGGTGTAATGAGTTGCAATTCCCCCCCCCCCCCCCCACCACACGCAAAAAAAGACGAATCACAACGTTTTGACTGTAATCAGATATTTGTCCCCACATGACCATTAAAACATGTCTACACAAGCAGGCACAAGCACACACATACACACATACACACACACACACACACACACTGTGGTGTACCTGTGAGCCGGCTGGATATGGCGTACGGAGGTGAGATGCTGTCATGTGACGCCATGTATTGGGACCCATCTGCATAACTCTGAAAAAAAAGAAATTATTATGTTCTTGTTCTTATAAAGCTGTTGTTACCTTTAGCAGCAGCAGTAGTTATGAGAGTTATCATTCTAATAGACAGGTTGTGAGTATGGTAGTGATATTACCAAGAGTTCCTAGCTGTTCTAATGATAGTAATGAAAGTAATAGTAATGTTTAGCACGCTAATAATCGATTGCATTTACCCGTAATTAAAGCAAATACAGTACTTATCAATAGTTAGTATGGTTGTTGGTAAGTTACCTTGGAAGAACGACTTCCACTCGCCCATGACCCTGCACTTGTTCTCTCCTGCATATCTGTAAGATGATGGAAAGGAGATACATTTAGGAAAAAAATACATCGCAGTACAATTTAGGAAAGTGTAACTAAGAGTTGATGAACTGGAAGACATTTTTCTAACTATAAGTATGTTTGTTCATCAAAGATAAAAGAAAATGTCAAGGAACACATCAGGATGTACAGTAACACACTGCAGTTATCATTACTGAAAAATAAAGCGGGGAAGAAAAGTATGTAAGTGAACAAAAAGTAATAAAAGTGAGAAAAAAGTAAAAAAAATACCAAAGACGAAGATGCAATTTGTTGTACGTGATGTTTCAAAATACCGTTTTATTTCATTAACCCGCATTAGCATTTATTCAGGGGCTGCTATCAGGAATGTCTTTCTCAAATCCACATTTTAATCATTGAAATGATCATGTGAGTGATCACCACTTTCATCACATCACCTTCAACACTTAATACCACATTTGATATTACTATACAGTGTCTATAATCAACTACTGGGGGGTAAATCATGTTCACCCCATGATCCATTTCATTTAACATTATTGATTATGATTGCAGAGCCTTTAATATGTCTTTGTGAAATGTAATGGTCCTTTAAGCCTCCTGCAGACCAATAATCCCCTCTGTTGTTACAATGCAACCATGGTGTTATATCTGTCAAAGGTCAGCCTGCCGACTGAGAGGTCACTATAAATGTCTGTAAATATTTACATGGAAATCCATCCAATAGTTGTGGAGATATTTCACTCAAGACTACACATGTCAATATCTTGCTTGCGCTAATAGGCCAGGCCAGTGGATGACTAAAGCAAGTGGGCTTCATCCTCAACCATGCATGTCTGTATGTGTTTAATGGCTATGCAGTTGATTAAATATTCCAGTAAGGACCACACACATCAACCAGGGGATCACCATTGGGCTTCATCCTTTGGGGACCATGCATCTCTGTTCTGGTTGTATTGCAATCCAATCAGTGTTCAGGGAAGACATCCCATGTGAAGAGGATATTTTGTAAACTAAAAGATACAACCATGGTACTTCCCGTACTGATTACTCATATCAGGCATTTTCTTTTATTGACAGTTTTCTGAAATGTTTAAATATGTATGCCTGCGAGACTGATCTTCTTTAATATGAGTTGACTTGCATTGATTTCCAGAACCAAAATCTGAACATTGGACCAAGCCAGTTTCAAAATCGACAAACTATGCCATGGCCCTGTTGAGACTCCGCCCACTCCTCTTCTCCATCTGCCTGATGGATCGTGGAGGTCTCGGTCGTCGAATATGCCTACTACCAACTATTCATATACTCTGTCATATTCATTGAATGTATTTTAACTCTAAATATCTATTGCATCTGTCCATCCTAGAGAGGGATCCTCCTCTGTTGCTCTCCTGAAGGTTTCTTCCCTTTTTTCCCCCTGAAGGGTTTTTGGGAGTTTTTCCTGATCCAATGTGAGGTCCTGGGACACGGATGTCTATGTGTACAGATTGTAAAGCACTCTGAGGCAAATTGGTAATTTGTGAAAATGGGCTACACAAATAAACTGAAATGAATTGAATTAATGTTGTTGAGATATTAAAGTCAAAGAATGAAAAATATTGCTGTATTTACAAACACAGATAGACAAAGTATTAAAACACCTAATGTGTATTTTGCATGTTTTCTTTCCACAACTCTAAAAGTGAAATAGAAGACTATAGAAATAATTTAAGATGTATCTTATCTTTTATTTATACTTAAATAGCACATTAATATAGTTCACTACTGTCTTACAACCAGGGTAAAGATGTGAAAGTACAAAGTACAAAATGTTTGATTGTGTGACAGGGATTGGAACCCTGTTTCCGAACAACACCCCTCAACTTTTCCTAATCAGAACTTAACTGACAACAATTTATTTATTCTGTTTAAATAACAGGATTTCGTGGGAAAAGACAGACGTCAAGAAACACTGACACACCATAGAGAGAGAGAGAAGTGATGCATGTTGCACATGACAGGTAGATCAGAGCAGTTTATTCAGGTCCACAGAAATGTGTGAAAGCTGCTCTCGCTTACAACGCACGCGCACACACACACACACACACACACACACACACACACACACAGTTGTATCATGCATTGTAGTGTACAAATCTCTCCTCAATAGGCATTGTGTCAGTGTGTATAGTGAGCCGCTTACATTCATTGTTGAGTCATTTGGAATGTCAGCTTATTTGTGTTTGTGTGTGTGCGTGTGTGAGTGTATGTGTGTGTGTATGTGTGTGTGTGTGTGTGCATGCTAGTACAATAGTAATGGTTACAGTTACAAAATGCCTTTTGGAGTAAAACCAAACCTCAACACAAGTACCTTTGGGCTACATATTTTTAGAATAGAATAGAATAGCATGCATGGAGGTTGAATGAAGATTAACCAACATTGCTAAATTGGATTTTGGTGAAATGTACTTGATTGTTGTAATAGACAATCAATCAGTTGGGAATCAGGGGACCACAATTCACCTACTGGATAATATATTCATCAAATGTAAGCAACATATTCTTTATTATAGAAGTGGGGCAAACCTTTTGGCTCAGGGGCCACAATGAGTTTTAACATTTGACAGACCAGGTCCAGTATCAGACAGATGGAGTGTTCCTGTGAACTAATACAAATTACAAGTAAAAGCCATTAACTAAAAAGTAAAGAACATTTAATATCCGTGGTAACAGTGTTGTTGGTCACCCTTTTCTGCCAGTGATTCAAAGTTTGGTGTCAGCGTGGTTGTGGCAATTCTCAGGACAGATCTGAGGTGTTGATCCGTTAACTGGGATCTGTGAAGTGATTTGTTGATTTTCATCACGCTGAACGTCTGCTCACACACGTAGCTAGAGCTAAATAACACCAGCATCCTCTTTGCCATCCTCCTGACGTTTGGAGGCTTGGCTTGGCGAAGCATGAAACTCATCCAGTTGAAGGGAGTTGAGGACTCGGGATGAATGACGCCCCTAGAATCGGGCCGATTTTTTCTATAATGTTAGATTCGGCAGCCATCAAAGGGCCAGAACCCGCTTTAGTGCTGGCTGCCGATAAACCCGGCTGCCGTGTCTTAGCCAGAATAGGCCCGTGTCTGTAACAGTGAAACCTGGGCCAGATATGGCAAAAATTAAATGGGTCCGGGGCGGATCAAAAAGCATAACGGGACGTATATGGCCCGCAGGCCATAGTTTGCCCATACCTGCTTTAGAGGCTGGATTTAAGAAACCCACATTGTTGTAACAGGTTACAATGGCTTGAATTTAGACATTTACAAACTAGACAGACTCATATTATTATGAGCTGGATTCAAGGAACCCAGATTAGATCGGTTCGATTTAGGGAACATGCACAGCATTGGATGGAAATAAGGGAACCGACTCGAGATCAAGTGGATTTAAAGAACTCACACTTGCTTTTTCAACACTTCATTTAGGGAACACGTACTGGAATGATTTGGGTTTAGGGAGAACACACCTGATTAGATGGATATAGGGAACAAATATGATCAGCCTAATAACAAAACAAACATATTTAGTGTAAAACTAATGCACCATGGCTATGAAAATCTAAATGTTGATGTGATGTGATGAATGATTAGTCCATCTTTATCTAAAATTCACTAGAAAGTTTTGTATTGTATGCCTCTTCCTCATACAGTTAAATAGCTTAGGTTTACAGATTCTAATATACTATTTTTATTCAACACTTTGGCAACATGTATGTGTTTGTCCTGTAAGATCTTTAAAACAGGAAAGGAGAAGAGAGGGAAGCAAATGAAATGAAAGTGGAGCCAGGAGAGTTTGACGATAGCTGGTCAGGGCGCCATGAGGAGTGGACGTGGAGGTGGAGAGGAAGAGGATGAGGAGGACCGCAATTAAAGAAAGCATCATTCGCTATTGAAAAGTAAGAGGAGTGAGATTGGAAAGGAGGAGAGGAGAGGCAGAGGAGGAGAGAGTTAAAAGACGGGGAGGAGGAGAGAAGGAGGCGTCCATGTGTCCTGCACCTGATAAGACCTCCGATTGAGGGCTATAAATTACACCAGAGAGAGAATTTACACACATGCAGGAAAACACACTCTTAAGAGCACACATGCATACATACCTCTCTCTCTCTCACACACCCAGATGCACACACACTCACACACACAAACACACACACATGTGCACGCACACACACAGAGTGCAGGTCATCTATCATCAGTTAATGAACTTAGACTGACAGACAGCTCCATGTCTCTCACACTGATCCTATTAAGACCTGCTTGACACAAAACAGACTCCTATTAATACAGTTACTGTGTGTGTGTGTATGTATGTGTGTGTGCGTGTGTTTGTGCGTTCCCTAAGGACAAAAACAGGTCTGCACCCGAGTATGACGATTGAGTCGCTCTTTATGCTTTTTAAAATGAGATATGTGTTTGTGTACATGTGTGTAAAGACCAGACATGCTAGTAACGGAAACAAATGAAAAAATCTGCAGTAATATATTTGTTATGCTGCAAGTAAAGTTTTCAATGATCATTTTGTCTTTACAGGGTATGATATTAAAAAATAAAACACTAAAATGAAAAGGCTGACTTGCAGCTTGAAAGGATGTTTGAGGGTTCTTGACGGTCGGGCATGACATATTATTGGCTACAGAAACTCATTGAGAATTTTTTTTAGCAATTGTTGGCTTTCAGATTCAATAAGTTGTACAAATATATCAAAGGTGACCTCACAGATAACTAATGCACTGGACAGACTACCCTTTAATAGAAATGAATAATTGAATATTAGTGTTATTTCTCAGACTGGACATCATCTGTTAAAAATAACGAGCGACAGGTAGAAACAGGATTTAAAAAAAAGAAAAGACAAACTTTAATATTGCCAAAATGTTCACTTTCTGAACAATCCCTACATCTACCTGGTGTCGCACATAGGTGTTACCGCGGTTACCACATGATATTGCACAATGTTATAGATTGCTGAAAGACGTTGTTGCTTTGAGACGTCTCGTGAACAGTAGATGAACTCAATGGTAGTTTATCTTTGGAATTCCTACTAAAATCATCAAATAAACGTTCACTTTTACAGGAAACAACAAAGTGAGATTGAAGCAAAATATAAACTACTAAGTTGAGCAAAATATTGTGAATTACATGAAATACAAAGATTTTGTTAACAAAACAAAACATTGAGATCACGTTCTCACATGAAGAGTTTAGTGTGACCCATCCCCTTCTCTCACGTCCAGTGAGCGTGTTGTTTGCAGTCTTTATACTTCCTGGTTCATGATGATGTTGATTACATATGTATTGATTTGGTGTAACATACATCTTCATTTCATAGCTATGAACTTTGTATGAATACAGCCTCATGAATACGATGACATAACTCAAAGTCAATCTCTCTGGGGTTCTAAGGAGGTAACTAATACTCTTGATGTTAAAGAATAAAAACATTCACTGGGAAGTACTTTTTTCAGCCAAAATGTTGTGTGTATATTAGGTCATGTGAAAGCATGTTAACATCCTTTTCAAACATTCAAACACACACACACACATGTTGATGATGGCAATGAATGGTGTCTGATTGACAGAAATGAGGACAGTGTTCATGCTGAGAGAACATCAAGTGTGTGTGTGTGTGGTGTGTTTGTTGCGTGTGTGTGTGTGTGTGTGTGTGTGTGTGTGTGTGTGTGTGTGTGTGTGTGTGTGTGTGGGTGGGTGAGTGCGTGTGGGTGTGTGCGTGTGTGCGTGTACACCTGTGTGAGCTCTATGACCCACTGTTCTCATCTCGTTCCCCAACCAAAATGTTTAATTAACTATCGGCCTTCCACAACCTCCAACACAAACACAACACTACACGCACACACACACACACACGCACACACACAAATAAACACGCTTCAAACAGCGTGTGGTCATCAGAAAGGGTTCCAACTGTCATCACATCATGTCAACTGAAAATTAATACAAAAATGATAAATTGAATTTAAATCGTCATTGGCTTGGTATAAAGATAAAGATTCAATAAAACACAATAGATAAATTACAACGATGTTTAAAAAAAAAAAAAAAAGTTTGTTCATGGTAATATCCAAACATGTAAATCAAACAGCTTTACACCGTCACCCCGCTGAGAACATTTCAGACACAACGTCTCCCACGGAAACGACTGCTGCCGTAATGAGACTTGGAGACAACAGTTATTGGAAACGACTGGAAACTCAGCCGAGCTGCACCTCCGATACAAGATCCAACCAGACTCTCTCTGGGACTCGTACATTTGCTGCCGTAAAGTGAATTTCCTGTCGGTTTGGAACGAGCCGGCGTCGTCACGGCTGCAAAGAAGACATTAAGCTGCTTTCCTCCAACGCCGTGCTGGTAAAACTCGAGACGATCGTTTTCTCCACAGGGAGTTTGACTGTTTCATCGTTTTTAGAATGTATTTGGGGAAGACGGCAACCCGAAGTGCCAAATACTGCAGTTCATCAAAATGGCCACTCGAAGCTGGCTGCAAAAGTAATTTACCATAGAGCTCTATGTTGAAATCCTAAGTCGACGGCCTTTGCTGTTTGGTGCCTTTCGAAAATGTTCAAATAGAAGACATCAGGAAAGGAAAGCAGACAAGAGGTGATCTCATCACTCAGGAGAGGAGAAAACAATAAGATTAGAGGGAAGACATCAAGAGAAAAAAGAAGGAAACAGGATGAGGAAATAAGAGGGAAATCATCAGGAGAGAAACAAGGATAAATACAGAGGAGAGGAGAGAAGAGGAGAGAAGAGGAGAGGAGAAAACAATAGGATTAGAGGGAACAACGGAGAGGAAACCAGGAAAGGAAACAAGGAAACAATAGGATCAGAAAGGGGGACATTAGGAGAGGAAACAAGGAGAGGGGAGGCGAGGAGAGGAGAGGAGGAAATACGGAGAGGGAAGGAAGACACGATATATATATATATATATATATATATATATATATATATATATATACATAAATAGCATATTTCTTAATGTGTAACATTATAAAACCAAAGACAAAGAATAACAGAGGAGATGAGACTTGAGGCACAGCAATCTCATTTTCCTCTCATTTTATATAATGCAAAGAGAAGCTTCTTGTTCTCACTGAACTACGTGCATGTCATTATCATGGGAAACACACAAACACACACACACACACACACACACACACAGAGAGAGAGAGAGAGAGAGAGAGAGAGATGAGACAGTAAGAATTAAGAGTCAGATTACGTCTCAGTATCTTCTTTTCTAAAGCTGCTTAAACTGTCTAACACCCACAATCCCACTGTGTCTCTCTGTGTGTGTGTGTGTGTGTGTGTGTGTGTGTGTGTGTGTGTGTTGATGTGTGTGTGCGCGGCTGCATAGGCAGAGGAAGTGATGCAATGATCACATTCAGGAAGTGGCCCATGTCCTGTTTTGTTACATGATTCGTGCTCTGTCCTTACTCCCTTCTTTCCTTACCTCGCTGTTTTCTTTCTTCTACCTCTCTTCCCTTCTTGCCCTCACTTCTACCCCCCCCTTGTCCGTACCCCTTCTATTCATCTTCCCTTCCCTATACCTCTCCTCCTTCCTTCCTTTCCATCCCCTTACTGTTCTCTTCACTCCGCCTTGTCTTTTTCCTCTCGCTCACTGTCGTCTTCTTCTGTTACTCTTCTACTCTCTTATTCCCGTTCTCTTTTCCTCTCTTCATATTCCTGCAATCCTCTCAGTCCTTTCCTACATCATTTCCCTTTACACCCTTTTCGTCTTTTTTCATTTACTTTTGTGTTCTTTCTCTCTTCCTTCCTTACGACTTTCCGTCTCTCCATCGCTCCTTCTTTCTTGCTTTTATTTCTTTCCTCCTCTTTTATTTACTTATCTTCCTACATCATTTCCTTCCTCCCTTGCATCTCTCTCCTTCACCCTTGTTCCCTTCTTCCTCTCCTGGTCTCCTGGTCTCAGCAGTAGACCTATCTCAACCTCAACAGATAGAACTTGAAAAAGAAAAGAAAAAAGTCTCTCCTCTAACTCTGTCTCCGTGGTTACCAAGCTCTGATCGAGAGGACAGTTGGAGATGAGGACGTAGATGCCACATCGATTGACATCTTGTTCCCATAGTAACGAGAAGAGAGGGGACAGGAATGACCATCTTCAAGGCTACTGCTGGACAAAAATTGATTAGATTTCGATGGTTAGAGAAGCTTTTTCATTGATTTGTGGTTTATATTGCAAATTACTAGAAGTGAAGTCAAAAAAGAATTTATGAAGATAGGAAATTACAAACAACTCCTCCTAAAACATAAAAAAGCAATGTTATATTTTGTATCAAAAGAGAGCCCATAGCTTGAACCATAATCTGGACAAAGGATGAGGCTACAAAACAGCTTCAACTTCATCCACCACAACAGACCCGCTGCATCCATACGCACACCCAAGCTAATGTCAAATCCATAAAAAGATATGCCAGAGAGAAGAAAAAAAATGCAACACTGCCTCCTTAAAAGTGCTCTATAGGAAATGCAATGCCACGTATGTTATTTCTTATTATAAAAAATATGCAGATGTACAGCAAAAACAACTAATTTGATTAATTTTCCTGACCAGGAAACTGATGCATGATTGAGGTGGACAGGACTTAAAGGACTTACAATCGTGCAAATGTTTTTTATATATTTTACAGAAACACGTTCTCATTCCCAACTTGTCAAATATGGACAGATTTTGAGGCACCATGGCACCCAGTAGCATCTGTATGAGATTCAGCATGTTCCTATTTAAACCTGTGTGTGTCTTCAAAGAACGATCAGAGCAACCGAAAAACAGTAGTATAAAGAATATTCAATTCAATTCAGTTTATTTTGTACAGCCCATTATCACAAATTACAATTTTTGCCTCAGAGGGCTTTACAATCTGTACACATACGACATCCCTGTCCCAGGGCCTCACATTGGATCAGGAAAAACTCCCAAGAAATAGAAAACAACTTTTCATGGGGAAAAAAAGGGAAGAAACCTTCAGGAGAGCAACAGAAAAGGATCCCTCTCCAGGATGTACAGGTACAATAGATGTCATGCGTACAGAAATAATCATTATGAAGATTAATTATCAGTATGAAGATGGATGGGTCAAACAAACGCACAGGACTTTCAACCAGGAGACAACTGTTTGTGTCGTATCGACTTATTTTAGTTTGTTACGGCTGTACTGATCTGAAACAGAAAGTCGACATTGCATATGCGATCCGATTAACTGCTCATTGTTTCTTATTTCCTTTGAGGACTTGTTTCTGACCATTATTCAACGAAAGAAAGGGTATCAAAGAAAAACTTGTTTGTATTTCTAAATATTAAAATAATTTGTGTTATTGATTTGGTATTGTCACCAAAAGTGAGGTATCATTTTGACACTAGAAAATGACCCTAACACGTAAGTCAAAGTATTTGTAATATAGAGATGTTTAGTGATAATTCTCTACAATTCCCTACATGCTATAAATGTATTGCATACAAACTGAAACGGAGGAAATCAGAGTTCAAGGGGTTAATGACAAAAATGTCATTCATGTTCTCACAGACATTCAGTCAATGTGTCAGTCAGAAACTTATTCTTGTACACACACACACACACACACACACACACACACACACACACACACACACACACACACACACACATACATACACACAGACCAGCGTTTCCTGTCATTAGCAGCAGAGCCTTTCTATAATTAGAACATCTGGACACAAGTAAGTTTAGTGCCAGTGCCCTCTCACTCTCTCGCTCTCACACACACACACACACACACACACACACACACACACACACACACACACAAACACACACACACACACACACTTGTGTCTTTTTGTATTTTCTCTTTTTTCCCTTTTTTTGTGTGTGCTATTTTGTAAAAAGAAAAGGAAAGGAAAAAGCACATTAAAGCATAAAACAAACAACAGCTTGGAAAGCTAATGACACACTAAATGAAGGGAGAGAAAGAGAGAGAGAATAGCTCATGAAGACAGAGAGAGGGAGGGAAAGGGAGGGAGGGAGGGAGAGAGAAAGTACGGGAGGAAAAACATTAGCGAGTTCAAACATGGTTTTCTTAAATCAGCCAGATTAAGCTCAGAGCCTACAGAGGCCTTTCCAAAAAAGAGAGATTAATACTGATAATAAGAAGGCTGTTCCTTTTTGTTTTGCTTCATTATTGTTTTTTTCGTAATTTTTTTTCATCTGTACGGTGGAGGACGAATAAGCGGCTCGGCGATTCCTTTGACAAAACGCCCTGGTCTCTCCACACAGGCCCATTTGAAGCCGAGCCAACTGTGGCTTAGATCTCTGCACACTATCACAACCGGGGGAACAAAACGAAACTCCCCAAAAAATAAAAGAAATAAAAATAAATAATCAGTGTGTAAAACTGGTCGGAAGCATTAAAAAAAAAGTTAGCAAAACTTTTATAAAGAGCAAGTGAGAACAATGCCGATGAAGGCTCGAAGCCAAAAGGCTCGCTGGAAAGGAGTTGTAAGTGATGTTAAAAAAAAGATTTGAAAAGAAAAAGAACAAAGGTTTAGTGAAGTGGTTACTGATTCGATAGTGACATGCTTGTGCAGTAATGACTGGATCGCTTCATGTTTTTAGTAGCAGGGAGTCATCAAAACTGCTGCAATAACTTTACAAATTTGAGTTAGCATTAGCAATTTAAACTTTTAGATCTGTACCTTCTTTTAAAGCACCACATACAAAACTAATTCAATATGCGTCATACCTCAGTAACGACATCAGACTGAGAATTTATGGCTCAGGAGAACTCGCTGAACGACTCCTATGTGCCTAATGATGCGTGACAAAGGTCATGGAATATACTCGCTTCAGATTTGCTGGGACCTATTTTAACTTGTCATTTTGTCATTTCAGAAAAGTTATGAACAAAATTGTAATATCATCTGATACACTTAACAGTGCACTGCGTATGACTCTTCGGATTGTATGGATATTGCCAAAAAAAAGAATAGCGTAGCTGTTCCAATACCATTTTTACTTCCAGAACCCATTCCCATTCCGTTGATTGGCCTATGGTTGTATGGCCTGACTCAGGTTGAACCCATTGTAAGACATAAACGAATGCCACAAAACACATCAACGTTTAACTTTAAATGACTCCCTGGAGTAAATCCCTGCATCAGTGGGTCCTCCCTGGATGTGGTGTATACCTGGGCAGCCTCAGTCACAAACCACAGTCAGAGACAGGTGGACAATGAGACAGTGAGACAGTAACGCTGTAGCACAGACAGTGTTTTCAGATGAGTTTTTTTTCTGTCAGACCGAGTCTCTAGGTAGATTTGTGTTTGACAATTCAATTAAGGCTCCTTCCTCTCTGTGGAGGGTTTTGTGTTTGTTGACTTTATAAAACTCTATCTCACCAACACCTGCCAGCTTAGAGCTAATGCAAGCAGAGGGAAGAGTGAGCTTAATCATACAGAGAGAGAGAGAGAGATAGAGAGACGGGGAGATATTTGAAACTGGGTGAAGTCCACTGGGTTGGATGACGAGAAGCAAAATGTTCTCTCAACAAGTACAGAGATGCCGAGAAACTAAATCCGGAAACAATTGTGTTGCGTTAAACAAGCTGTGAGAATTGTACCTTGACATCTGCTTTTAATTAACAGGTAAAAAAAAGAACTGTGCTCCATCTCGTTCTTTTGCTCTCTTTTCTTTTATCAGCACTGGGGAAGTGGCTAATTCCTCCCTCCCTCCAACCCTCCTAACTTAAACGCAGGTGGATCCCCTACCCTACCTGTCTCTCCCCTCGCTTACTGGCGGCAATGTAGACAAACAAAAAAAGATTAAACTTCTTATATTTGGGTTTGGGGTTTGAAATGTGGCCCTTCTACCCTCTCTCGAGCGTCACTGACGTTCCCACGCTGCTGCAGTAGGTTCATCAAACTTTGTTGCTCGGTTCCTCACACATAGTTTCACTGAGGGCGTGTTTCATTTGTTCACTGGGTATGCAATCTGGATGGATGAACGTAAAGCTGTACCATGGAGTAATAACCCCAAATCAAATCCACAGGAAGTTAACACAAGAAAAGCTCCAAGAAAACATCTTTTCCAACTAAATCCATCCTCAACATTCATGTTGGCATTGTGTGTTTCAGCAATCTACGGAATTTGGACATTTCTGGATTTTGGTCAGTTGAAGTATTTACAGGTATGTGGTCTGAAAGTAACGTGGTTAAAGAAACAAAAAGGTTAAAAAAATATCCGCCAACGCACATCACTTTGCATCAATTACAAAGCCGGTAATGAGAGCTATTAGCTCATTCTCGACTCTCACTTAACACCTGAGGTTTTTCTTTTTGCGATAATGAACATTGTACACTTGTTTAGGGCTGCAACAACAAATCGATAAAATCGATATTGATCGATTATTAGAATAGTTTGCCACAAAGAATCTGAAATATGTGTATGTGAGATTTTGAACACTAATAAAATACAGATAAAAAAGAAAAAAAAAGAATAGTTGGCCACGAATTTCATTATTGATTTGTTGTGTTGCATGATTATACCGGCACTCAATAAGTCGCAGAGATGTTTGAATATAAAAAAAGACCATAATGCTGCGTTGCGAAAGCCAATCAGCGCTGAGACGCTCTCCCCGTCATCACTGACGTCGTGACGTCGGTGAATCTAACTGGCTGCTGCTGCTCTTGTAGCGCTGGAAGAGGAAGTCATTCAGACGTAGTCGGTGAAAGTCGCGTGATGTCATGAACCCAAACACGAGGGCTTTAGATGTTCCGATGTTTGTGAGACGTCCACAACAAGTACAAAGCAGAAATATTGGTTAGTTCTTCCGTGGTGGATGGCGGAAATACTAACTACGGAGCAAAGCAATGTAGATAAGCCACGCCCCTATAAGGCGTGAATGATCCACACATAATGGATCATAAAAATAATCGTTAGTCAAAGCCCTACACTTGTTACTTTCACAGTTTAATGCACAAAAACAACCTTTTATTTAGATCTCTTCATAAGCTCTCAGTCATTATGATGTTCTCCGCTTTCACACCAGTGCGGATCTCACTGATTATTTTGCTTCGAGCTATGTGACTTAAAACAAGATACAACGTGTTCATTCGTAAGATGTAGATGTGTTTTGTGTCGTTGTTGTTTTACTTTGAAAATAACCAGGATAGCTCTTTACCCCTGTATCTAGTCTTTATATACCACAAAACCTTTCAGCCCACTGTAGCAGGTCACATGAATAGCTCCATCCTTTGCTGCCTCTGGCAGAGCGCTACATGGGACTTTTTGTCATGTATTTCTACCAACAAAAGGTACCATATGCCTAGTGTATCATTTCCTGCAATCGTCCTTTTTTTCAGATTGGATATTGGGACTCATCAATCGTGGCACAAATAAATGGAATGCAGCCAATGATGGTGGCACCTGTGCTTTTATTTTTTGCTGTTGTGAAAAAGACTCGTTGGCTGAAAAAGGCATTGGCTTTTTGTAAGAGACAATATTGCTAATAGGATCCTTGCTGTAATCAACTGATAAACCATAAACAATGGAAATAGGTACAATAAGCAATGATCAAAACAGTTTACGGTTTGCACATGAACAGTTTAAATGGTTTGAAAACACCTCAGATTTCTTCCCATTGCAATAAACATTAAATAATCGGCTTGTCATGCATTATGATGAAGTCCAACAGGTTTAGTCTACCTGAGGCCTCAGTTTTAGCACTTTTCATGTCAGAGGCTTTTCATGTTTGATTTGTCACGCTGACACCGTCCACCCGGATCACAGCTTTAAGTGATTTCATTTCCACTAAAAACGACCTTTCCTTTCTTTCTTTCTTTCTTTCATTCCCTCGCCTCTCCTTTCTTCTCCCGCTACATCCCCCTACTCCCTTCATCTCTCCCTGGCCTCTCTTCACTTTCTTTCTTCTCCCCTTTCATCCCCGCCTCTCCCTTGCTCTTTCATGGCGTCCTGCCGTCGAGTGTAAACATGACTGAGCGCCCGAGTCCGGAAGGGGTTCGACTCCCATCGGCTCTTTTCCTCTGCTCTCGTCCTCCTGCTGATACCGACGAAGAAAAAACGTTGAGGTGCACTTACAAAATATACAAAATCAGCCTTCAGAAAACGGTGACAACCACTTTCATGAGCGAAATCTGAAGGGAATCTGGCTCAAAGCAGGACACCCCTTACATGCTGATAAAGTCGATCATTTTGAATTGTTTGAATTCCATCGAGATCCTGTGCATTTTTTACATAAAGTTCTTTAGTTCATAGTTTCTGTTTAAGACTTGATGATAACCAAAATATACTGCACATTTCCATCAACATGGACGTATTTTGAAACGGCACAGGTGTTTTATTTCTAAGAGATGGAGAACTACGACTTTCATTTGTATTCAGGCATCTATTCCGCTGGGACTTTTGCCTATAGTGGTGGAAGTGTGTGACTTTATAGTCCATGTAGTAGAGCCCAACGTGATGGCCAGATGTGTAAACATTCATTGTTGTCTGTCTTGGACGTGTTTGAAACACTCCTGGTCGTCTTTTTACAACCCTGACAAGAAGAGCTGAAGAAAGAGAACTGCAGCCAGGTCGCAAACTGAATAAAGGCTCAGAGGTTTATTCACAACAGGGGATCGTGGAACTTTTGCAGCCATTAAACCGGCACAAATATGGCACATAATTGTCCCCTTTCAAAGCAAATTAGCCTCAGTCTAATTCACAAGGAGCAGCGCGGTGAATCTATAAGCGTCTTCAGAGAGTTGGTGGTTGATTCTGACGGACTGGGATTTTTAATTCTCTCTGTCACGTTTAAGTTCTGCCCATCGTCAGGACCTGGACGTCTGAACATCTGGGTTTGTTTTGGCCTGCTTGTGGTGAAACAATATATCCACCAATACCAATTTACAACTCAGTTGTCAGGATCACTTGAATGATACCGTGACATTTCCTTTATGACTTAGCATGTTGTTTGTTCTGTCTGTCATGAGCCGGCCGCTCGGGGCTGCTTGGCTAGACGGATGAGAAACGTTTTCCATATCTCAATCTTCATGAACCTATTCGGTCAAAACCATTTGGCATTTCAAACCATTCATTATAATATAAATTAGTTTAGAGTAAGGCTTTAAATATAGCTTTCTTTGGTCACTTTTTGCACAATCACCATTTTTGTATAACCATATATACATATGCACACTGTGTTTTCTTGACTAAAGCTTTCTTTCTTCACCTCCAAAGTATCTGGATCCACATACTGCTGTTTATACTGATTCCAAACATCACAAGTCATTAAATAAGGCATCTAACATGAAGCTACAGCTTCAAAAGGTTTAAAACTAAACAATGTTTCCTGCTCAGACTCTGGTCTGAAAAATTCATGGAAAAAATGTGTTGTCTGAATTGATACATCTGGTTATGAATCTTTGTGGTTGGGAGGAGATTAAAAATAGGTTTGCATACACACACAGCCAGCATGCACCTGTACAGGAAGAGCCCTGTGCATTAGTCGTGAAGCAGTTGGTGCGTGGCGCTGATGGGGAAGTGAGAACAGGGCTCAGGTGACCTGGGTTTCAGCTCTTGGTCTAATAAAAGATGCCCACTGAAACCAAACGGATGTGTTATTTTGCTAAGAAAATCAGTCTGCGGGGAAAGAAACAAGCTACACCCTGCACACCCGGAACATTCCCACGGGGGATTCAGACCGCTCCCTCCTTCACTTCACGAATACCGATGCACAGTGGATTCTTTACAGGCTTGGCCATCACTTTAAAAGGCATGTAATATAGCATGACTCGACAGCTGACAAACAAGTGCTACAAGCACTGTACTAGGCTTTTTTTCTTCTTTTTAAAACTGGTTTGCTGCTTACAGGTAAAATGCTTCAAACGGGTAGAAAATAATATTACAAAAAGGAGAACTACCAGTCAGCCGCCTGCCAACAGCCCGACAGACAAAGTGAGAAGAGGCCGGTTTGGGGTTAACATGTCATAAATAGTGATGCCCATCACTAAGTCACATTTGCAAATGTTTCGTTTTGTTGAAGAAACAGTCCGGAACCCAAAGATCAGTTTACGGTGATATAAAGACACAACCCAAACCAAAAAAAACAAAAAAACTACGTTTGAGAAGCTGCAACAAGATTATACTTGTTTTTCATTTGATTCGATCAATTATCGAAAAGACTTTGTCAATTAATTTGCAGTCTCTTAACTAAGTGATAAACAGACTCATTGTTAAATCAATTCTAATAGTGTCACTGCTTGAAGATGGAAACCAGCAAAGGAAGAATGGGAGTCAGACTCCCTCTGCACAGTTGACAAAGTACTAACACGATTAATTTCGTACACACCCACACCCACACCCACACCCACACACACACACACACACACACACACACGTGATTATAACTGAGACTGAAACAAATGCGTTTGTCTGTTTTTTTCCTCCAGTAATTATTTAAAAGTCTGTCAACAGAGATGTGAGGAGAGAGGATGTTCAACTCCTCCTCTCATTACATTACGTTGCATTTAGCTGATGCTTTTATCCTAAGCGCCTCACAACCATGTTACATTCATACACCATAGGCACCGCTACAGGGAGCAATTTCACTACTCGGACAAAATGATGTGAATATCTGACTCGAAGCGCTTTGGTCTTAGTCCTCTGCTCCAGCAAGGTGTTGTCGGGTTTTCCACCAGATTTTAGAACCTGGCTGCGGTGAGTTGTTTCGTGGATTGTGGAGGTCTGGATTGTGGTCCATGCCTACTACTGAATGAATGTGTAGAACTTTTCTCTGGACTTGGTATTAGGGGAGTCACGATACCAAAAGTTCAGTAGTCGGTACCGATGCCAGTAAAATAACACGATTCTCGATACCAATTTCGATACCACGGTAAAAAAAAAAAGATTCCATGTACAATATATGTTAAATATTTGAAAAATAGCAAGACATACAAAACATGTGCAAGAGAGCATATCACAACATAATAAAGTTCAATTTGTTGGAAGCCTACGCAAGGTGCCTTATGTATGGCTTCATTTAGCTGGGTTAGCACATCCTGAGTTCATATTTCACTTTTCTTTGTGGCAGATGATGCTGACATGCGTATTTGCTTTATCTTATCACAAAGCTCTTGTTTTGGTTTTCCATCAAGTAATGTTTCAGCAACGACACTCATGCATTCTTTGACAAGCCCTCCATCAGTAAATGGCTTTTTGTGTTGCCCCAAAATCCAACAACTCTGAGGGAACACTCACTCATGTTGGGCAGTGAACGTGTGTCTCAGGGTCCTGGTTGTTCATATTGGGCTGTGAGGCCACTTATCTTCTGTGATCTCACTTCGGGTTTGAGTGGGTTTGTTTGTTCAAAACCTTTATGTTTTGTCTCATAATGGCTTTTTACATTGCCACTTTTAATAAGTGCCACGGTTTCTGAACATATAAGACACACTGGTGTTGTGCTCCCTGTGGGAAGTATGAACAGAAAAGAGTCCATTCCGGATTAAATGCTCTATTTTCGCTGTCAACTTTTCTTTTTTTGGAGAGCGACATGTGTTCCTTATGTGTCTCTCCCTTTCGCTGTCTCACTCGACTTGTTCTCAACTTTCTCCGGCGCAGTTGTCCGTTTCTCTCCCTTTGTTTTCTAAATGTATCGCTATATTTCTTTTTCTTTCTACCGTCTCAATGTTTAACCTGCCTCTAACTTTCTCATCTGTCTGCGGACTTGCGCAGCGCTGTCTGTCTGTTGAGACGTAATGTTTAATGATTGGCTGAGTGGTATCACGTGGGATGGCTTAACTCGCATGCAATTGGTCTGTGCGTTTCCACATCCGCTAAACCACTACCGTAAAGACTGAAAAGGCTGCGCCGCGCCGCCGGTTACAATATATATATATATATATATATATATATATATATATATATATATATATATATATATATATATATATATATATATATATATATATATATATATATATATATATATATATATATATATATATATATATATATATATACATATATATATATATACCTCTCCACTTGACAGCTTGCTAGCTAACGTTAGCTTCGAGGCATGCAGCGAGCCCCATCAGCTCCAGAAGAGGCGCAGCGCCGATGCCAACAGCTGGCATCGGCGCTCACGGTACTTGCGGTACTTAAAAAAAATAGGTATCGTCGGTATTTTGATATTGAGTACCGAAAGGTACCGTAAGTATCGGTTCTCGTGACATCCCTCCTTGGTATTGCTTGTTATTAACCCAGACCTGCCTTATACTACTGAAGCAGCTGCCCCTACTGGCCAATTAAGATGCACGACGATTCAGCAGTCAATGACTGTTTAAAACAGTCAATAAAATATCATCACAGAGGTGGGAGGTCCTTGAGCCTACAGTTTTAAAGTAGCAGAAATAAAAAAGATTAGACTGACACGTCCAGTCAAGCGCAAGATGACAGACAGACACACACACACACACACACACACAAACCACACACAACTGAATGCATGATCTCCCCACAGGTGGTATGCCAAGCAGGGTTACCGACAGTATTCACAGCTACAAATCAAACTAAATATAAATGATGTCCGGTGCACCTTATCAATAACACCTAACTGAGAAATTATTTTTTTTATTTTTTTTAATAAATAGTTTATTTTGTTATTGCGTGCACCTGCTGCTATATCTGTAAACACTTTGTAAATTAATAGATTTTATAAACTCTATTCAGCTTGTTATATTTGGTATTTGGGGGAAATTGAGGGGGAAAATCTCAAAGGAAATTAGATGATAATTACTCACTGATTAGAATTTGTGAGTGGTTATTGAAAGGTGACTGAGAAAGAGAACATACCCCCCCCCCTCCCTCCCTGTCCTCTCCCCCGACGATGTCGCCCCTAGGGACCACTGAGGAGAGGTGCATTGTTGGGTTGCTACCTGGATGGCACGAAGAGTGAGAAGCTGCTAAATAGCTAGCATGTCTGAGTGTGAGGATGCAGACGGTACACTCACACACACACACACACGCACACACACACACACACACACACACACACACACACACGCGCAGGTTAAGCAGGTTGTCCGTCAACTTCTCCTGCTGCTAAGGGCACTGAAATCCGTTGTGACCTGCACACTTCACACCGAGGAGACTCCTCATGTTACAAATTCCTCCCGGATAGACCACACAGCTGAGAAGTGCGGTATTCAAAGGAATACTTCACAGAGAACCCCCCCTACACCCTCCTGGAGGCCTGAAAGGTGGCTTTCACAACAGCGAAAACTCCTACAGCATAATCCGCTTTTGTTGGGGTTCCTCAAGGCTCCGTCCTGGGTCCCCTCCTCTTCTCCCTGTACACCAATTCTCTCGGCTCTGTCATTCGTTCGCATGGTTTCTCCTACCACAGCTATGCCGATGACACCCAACTGATCTTCTCGTTCCCACCGTCCGAAACACAGGTGGCGGCGCGAATCTCTGCCTGCCTGACTGACATCTCTCAGTGGATGTCTGCACACCACCTGAAGATCAACCCTGACAAGACCGAGCTACTGTTCCTTCCAGGGAAAGGTTCCCCCACTCACGACCTGACTACCACCTTCAACAGCTCCGTGTTGGCCCCTACCCTGACTGCCAGGAGCCTCGGGGTGACGCTAGACAGTCAACTCTCCCTGACGGCCAACATCGCTGCGACATCGCGTTCCTGTAGGTACATGCTGCACAACATCTGGAGAATACGACCTCTTCTTACCCAGAAGGCAGCGCAGGTTCTGGTCCAGGCTCTGGTCATTTCGCGCCTCGACTACTGCAACTCCCTTCTGGCTGGTCTACCTGCTAAGGCCATCCGGCCTCTGCAGCTCATCCAGAATGCAGCAGCTCGACTGGTCTTCAGCCTCCCGAAATTCACCCACACCACTCCGCTCCTCCGCTCTCTTCACTGGCTACAGGTGGCGGCCCGCATCCGCTTCAAAACATTGGTTCTGGCGTACCGTGCTCTGGACGGATCGGGCCCCGTCTACATCCGGGATGTGGTCACACCGTACACCCCGGCACGTTCGCTCCGCTCGGCAACAGCCAACCGACTTTTGACTCCGTCACCTCGAGCTAACCACTCGAAATCCAGACTGTTTGCTGTCCTGCTCCTCAGTGGTGGAACCAGCTCCCCACTGACATCAGGACAGCAGAAAGTCTCTACATCTTCCGCCGAAAACTGAAAACGCACCTTTTCCGACTATATCTGGATTAATCACAGACTTGCACTTTGGTAGCACTTGAATGGCTCTTATTATAGTACTTTCGTAGTTTGACTATGTTGAGGAAATGTTACTTTCTGCATTCTTGGTGTTCTTAGTTTGTACTCTAGGTTGAAATGCACTTATTGTAAGTCGCTTTGGATAAAAGCGTCTGCTAAATGACATGTAATGTAATGTAATGTAATGTTGGTCTGTTCATCCAACCATGCATCTTGGAATTCACTACTACTCCAGCAAAAATCAAAAAAGAAGACACAGCTCATCTTGTATCTGGTTTGTTTGAGGTGTCGCAGCTTAAAACCCTCGACAGTGAAGAACATTCAAGATACGAGCGTGAAAGTCAACGCCCAAGTACAAAACACGTCACATGACGTACATTTGTCAATCTGGTTAATCCGATCTCGACTACAAAAAACAAAAAAAGACTTTGGAGGACATATTATAAGGAATTTTACTTTTAAACTTTTTTTGTTTCATGAAATAAATGAATAAATAATAATTAAATTAATGAAATTTAAATATTTCTTTTGATAAAAACAACAAAAAAGTAAATTTGTTAGTGGTCTTATTTTAAAAAAAAGATGATTTAGAAGATGATTATGTGAGAAGTGGCACCTCGTTAAAGTCTGTGCCTCTAAATGTCTCTGTCTTAATTGACGTTCTTTACTCGTCTGCCTAACTGCCACTCACATCAACCTGTCTCTCTCTTTCTCCGTCTAGGTCTCCCTCATCTCTCTCTCTCTAAATAGTTAATCATGCTCTGTTTTTGCCTTATTAAGAGTTAATGCACGAGAGCAACAGCTCTGGTTCAAATCAGAAGCTCTCTCTCTCCTTTTCTCTCTCTCTCTCCCCCCTCACTCCTTCTTTTTCTCCCACCCAGCCACCCCCTGTGTTTGCTGCAAAATTGTATCCCATGTCTTTCACTAACTACATTAGAGAGCAATTACATCTTAATGGCTGTCGAGATCCATTATCGACATTCATCTAACCTTTAAATATTTCAAGATAATACCACTTTAATTTGTGGAATTTAATGGAGACTGAAAGAGAGACAGCTTTTTCTTCTTTACCCCTCAGTGACAACTGTCTCCCTCACTTCCTTATTTCCTGTCCCACACCTCCTCCTCTCCATCCTCCCATCTTCCCTTTCTTTCCTCACATCCATCGTTTCAACATTTGAGGAGAGAATAGCCTTTTATAAACTTTTCCAGTGGCTCTACATACTTGGAAACAAAAACACATTTGTGAAAATAATATCAGGGGGGCACTGTACTTTTGTTTCTGCTAGTAAACTACTGTTTTGTGGGTATACTAAAAAAAGTACCGTAACTTATATATATACACCACAAAATCAATCAAAGGGGAGGAGATCCGGATTAACGGATGGGTCCGAAATACTTTCACCCAGGAGACTGCTGTTCTTTTCCCGTGGTAAAATCAGAAATCAACACCTTATTTTTAAGGAAACACCTGTGCTAAAAAAACGAGTAACCCAAACCCAAACTTTCTTTTTTGTAAGATGTAAAAATTGAGAAAAAACCTTTTGTAAGATATCATAAGCACAGGTTGCATGGATACGTTGACCTAGCTGAAACTAACTAACATCGTAAAACCACACCAGCAATGCAGGTTATGCATATAGTGTACTGTCTACCGATGTGTACGAACACTTTGGAAAACCATAGCTAGGTAGTAACTTAAAAGGCTAATGGACGAATTCACAAAGAAATTGCGACGAACCCGCACAGGGCGAATGGCATGTTTGACTGCATATAGCGTTCGCATACAGTAAATGTCAAGCTATTGTTTTCGGTCAACGCTTGGACTTCATACAAAAAACTGAAATGTCTCAGAGTTGGTCTCACACAGAAATACACAAAACATGAGGAAGTGCTTTCCGTGGCATGATCAGTGAAACATTCCCACACTAAAGGGGACGATCCCAGGCAGGCTTGTCCGAGGGAGAAGGCAGCTGGTTAAGGGCACAGGTAAACAATGTTACTGCCAAAACCAGTTTTGTTTGCCATCAGGCCAATTTGTATAATCGCAACCCAAACTCCAACATCCCAGCACAGATGAGATTCATATAGTGTGCGTGAAAACAGCAGCAATCCAATTAATTCACACTTAAGATGCTACACATGTGCAAGTGGGAGTTGTTTATCCTCTGAGGGGCCTGCTGTTATTTCACTGCAGTTGTTTTATTTTAATATCCACAATTTTAAAGAGTGCCACAGGAAACAATGCCCTGGATGGCGTTTAGCTCCCGTCGTGATTGCAGGTGCAATGGAGTGGTGTGTGAAACCCGGGTCCACGGATTCACTAAGTCTTGGGCAGAGAACCGTGATTTTTTTTTTTTATCTGGTCAAATACATTTTATTTAAAACAGCTCACCTCACACACTAATCAATCGAAGCAGCTCCAAGGGACTCTATCTTTGTCAATGAAGTCTGGTTGCTTTGAAGAGAGCATAACGCGCACTACGCGCTGCGTGTAGGGCACCAAGTCCTAGGGGGGGGCACCACAAAATAGGCAACTAAAACAACCCTCATAGTTCTAATAATTATAACGGCGATATTATTTCAGTCTACGGCTCGCATCGCTCTGCCGTGCTGTGCGCGCCGACACATCCACAGGTGAGCACACATTCTCACCCCCCCCCCCCTCGACAACGCTCGCCGCGGGTCACTTTCCTATCTCAGAGGGGGCATCATGAAGGAGTTATGCGTAGGGCACCAACATGGCTAGCAGCGGTACTGTATGTATATATATATATATATATATATATATATATATATATATCGGCTCCCGCAGGAGCTGCTGCGCGATCCTCACGTTCAAGTTTCCAGAAGGCTCCCGCACACACGCTACGCTAAGGAGGTCGGTTTACATTACGCACAAGTGCATTGGCGGGGTCTGTCACGCAGACAGGGAATGGCTAGATAATCAAACACAGACGTGCACACACACTTCAACACACACACCAACCTGCAACTCCAGAGGTTTCAGGGACCAGATGTCAAAGGGGGCAGAGCGTGACACTTGACTGAGAACAGGCCTCACTGGAGTGTGTGTGTGTGTGTGTGTGTGTGTGTGTGTGGATTAAAAAGCCACAGCACTTTATAACTGTATTGATCTCAAGAAAATACCCACAGCCGTTTGCGCACAAACACAAAGAGTTAGCATGTCTACATAGGTGCGAGGCTGCAAGGACTCACACACACAACCACACTCACACACACTAAAGTGAAGGCTTCCCCTTTGAAAACCACATAATACATGCCTGGGCACGTACGAAGGAGAGCTCTGGTGCTCTCTCTACACACATGAAAGCACGTCCGTGAGAGTTGGTGTGTACTCGCCTGTTCAGAATGACAACAACAGCAGTCCTGGAAACACAAGACCGTAGGTCCAAACGGGCCTCTGCTCTTGTTGACATTTTTTTATTAAACCCCAACATGAGGACACGAAGGGCCTGGATTTAAATAGATATACACACTCAACGCAAGAGAAACACAACAAATAAGTTAGTGGCACAATGGGAAACACAACCGGGATGATGAAAGCTAATGCATTGAAATGTGACCGTGGCTTAGTAATGAGCTGGTGCATCATTGGATCAGAGGATCGGCGGTTCGATGCCCGGCTCAGTTAGCCCATGTCGATGTGTCCTTGAGCAAAACACTTAACCCTGAAATACTCCCCGAAGCTGGTCCTACGATGTTATTGTAAATCTCTTTTTTTCGAAGCGTCAACTAAATGAAATGTAAAAATTAAATAGAAATAAATTGACGCCATCTTGGACTGCGGACAGCATATGTTTCTTACGAAGTGATAATACACATTGAAGCAGAGATGCAGGTGGTGTAACAAGCTGCAGGTGATTGGACTGTGTCACTAAAGAAGGAAAAGTAAAAGAGGGTAAGTTAACTATGAGAATGCACCTTGAACCTGCATTCTCTCTCCTGACCATCAGGGGGTGCTCCTCTGGTTGTATAGAAGTCTGAGAAACTTCTCTCTTGATGTATTCCCTCAGTAAACATTGTAAACATGAGTTTAGGGGCTCAATCGTTAGTTGACAGATGATATTCATTTAGTAAATGGTGGTCCATTTGGAGTCAAACAGACCATAAATCAGGGTATGCTTTAGGTTGGAGCTACCTTGTGATTTATAGGTTGCCCAGTCTGGGAGTTATCACCTAAAAGAATATTTTTCTGAGTTTGTTTGTACTTAGCTTCATATCAAAATTGGTCCGGTTCAAATTATAAACAACAAAACCAATGAGTGAGATCAAGGTGACTGCATCAAAATAAGATTAGACTACTAAAAAGTGGTTTCAAATGTTTCATGAGGGAATAATGACGCAAATTGTTGTAATTAAATGTCCTTGTTTGTGATACTTGATATGATAAAGTCTGTAGCATCATCTATTATTACTATCAAGATAAAATGGTTGGCTGGCTCCATTTATGAAAATAAAGCAAAGTTTGATTACTTCTGCAAAACAAAGTGTGTGCGTGTGTGTGTGTGTGTGTGTGTGTGTATGTGTGTGTGTGTGTGTGTGTGTGTGTGTGTGTGTGTGTGTGTGTGTGTGTGTGTGTGTGTGTGTGTGTGTGTGGGGAATGGGGCTGTCAGACTCTATAACTGCAGTCATTATGTGAACAGAGACCAGAACCTGCTGCTTCACATTATTACTATTAAGAGAGCCGCGGCCTGGTCTGCACACTACGATACACACACACACGCACACACAGAAAGACAAAAATGTCCGCGCTGAACAGAAACAACATTCATCTCAGCTTACAGACACACAAATCATTTCTAATTAGAAATATTATTCCAATAATAGTATTTCCTTTTATATGGTTGGAAGAGATTTGAGCCAACACCGGTCAAGCAGTGGAGAATTAAATAAAGAATCAGGTTAACTGGTTTAGCATGACCTCTGACCCACTGATTTAAAGTGCATAACAGTCAGACAGCAGAG
Organism: Liparis tanakae; assembly: GCA_036178185.1. Classification (NCBI taxonomy): domain Eukaryota; kingdom Metazoa; phylum Chordata; class Actinopteri; order Perciformes; family Liparidae; genus Liparis; species Liparis tanakae. The sequence goes on along the minus strand of CM070090.1, from coordinate 8,449,185 downwards.
CTCAGTTTCTAAGGGCATTTGCTGAAAAATAAACGCAAATAAATGTTTGGTAGAAATTTGATTCTGTTTGTCCTGAAACACTGAAAGAGAAGCGATGCATGTGGGTCGGTGCTAAAGCAGAAAAATCTTTATCAAATATTGAAATCTAATGCTGGTATTACTGTTGTTTGACATGTATGGATGCACCTTGTTCCAGTCAACCACAGCGTCATTAAATATGGGGGTCCTCTGTATCCCATGGGGATAAGTATTTATCCCGTAACCACAAGGTACACGGTACGATCTCCGCTCTTCCCATAATTGCATGTCGAAGTGCCCTTGAGCAAGACACTGAACCCCCAGTTGCTCCCCGGGCGCTTTTGAATTGAATTGAAAAAGTAACCATAATGCAAAATACCAACATCAATCTGTGGTAGTGCATTAGAGATAGACCTGCAACTAACGTTTGATGATTTTTTCGATTAATCGGATAAAAAAACATAAATTTTCAACCCTTTATTCAAAAATAGAACTGACGCTTTACTTGCGTGAGTTTACTCACCCGACTATTTGTGGTTTAATCGCGTCATTTGTGTCGTCGAGGGGGCGTGGCTTAACTCTGTTACTTTGCTCCATGTCAATTTTTTGTATTTCCACCATCCACCACGGAAGAATTAACCACTATTTCTACGTTCCACTATTTTGGGGGTGTGCAAGTGACTTTTTTTCGTCTCGATATACGTGTACACGCCGGCATTGGAGCTCTGCGGTACGCGAGACGGAGAGCGGAGAAGTGTTAACGCGACATGTAGAGGCAGAGATGACATGCTGTTGGTTAGAGACGATCAATAACAGATCGGTCAAGTACGCGAAGGTGCGAACACAAGTGGCATTACGCATTGTTGATTATTTTCGCACATGCGTACCTGCGTACCAATTATGTGCACCCCTGATTATAATGACAGTATGGTAGATACACACAACACACCGTTATGATGTATGCCATTCGCCATAATCTCTTTTTACCCCTTTTTTTCTGGCTCTGCTACAGTTCCTTCATAAAGATAAAGTTCCCCTCTTTGGAATCAGACGAAGTTAAACCTCTAGCTGGACAACAGTATTAACAGACTTGTGCCTTAGGCCTAAGGAACAGGATGTATGCAAGATGGCTGACATTGCGCACATATTTTCACTTGCAAGTATGTGAAAACACACACACATACACACACATTTCAACATGTGGGGCTACAAATTATAAAGAGCTGAGTAAATGTGGAGTGGGGCTGGGGGTAGGGGGTCTGCAGCCGCTTGAGCGCGGTCCGTGTTGGGGACGGAGAACAGTCACTACTTGTTTTATCGCCTCATGATGAACACCTGCAACGACTGGGGAGGAGGGGAAAAGTAAAAGGTTGAGGCCGGACAAATGGCTCACATCTGAGAGATGGAGTGAGAGAGAGAGAGGTACTGTGGGAACGAATGTGTGTGTGTGTGTGTGTGTGTGTGTGTCAGGTTACATTCTTACACACAGGCTGCCAAATGAGACCGTGTGCAAATGCAGATCGCACACATGTATAGTGCGGTAGCTTGAAATAAAATATTTGCTTAGGCGTGAGACACGTGAACACACCCTAAGTGGACCCTAAATATATACTATGGTGATGTTTCTTGTTCATATCAATGCCACAGCAAGCAATGATATTGGAGACAACTATTATTGTCCACTTTGTGGTAACAGTTTAAAGATTTACTTTTTAAACATGTCAATGTGCACAGGTCCCCAACGAAATGCTTTTCCAAGAACTTGACTGTCCTGAACAGATCCCTGACCTCAATCAAAGCGGCAACTTCCAGGGTCTTAAAAGTGAAGCCAATGCAGAATTTCCTTAAACTTCAGGGGGCGTCTCCAATTGTTGGAAAAATAAGTCATGTTGTATAGAAGTCGATGAGGAAATGACTGTACTTCTATCTTGATGGGTAAACATTGTAAACATGAGTTTATGGTCTTAATCTATGTTCTTAAGAATTCTTCAAAATGTATTTAGTAAATGATGGTCCATTTAGAGCACGGTACGCTTTAGGGCGGGCCAACCTTGTGATTAACATGTCACGTTGTCTGGTCTGGCAGTTGTCCATGCTTTTGTCTTAGAGTGTATATTTCCTTAAACGAGTGTTTTCAGTTAATGACAGTTAATTTTAACCCTAACTAAACTACATTAATTTAAAAAAAACAATACCAACAGCAAAATATTGAACTTAAGGCTTGTGTAACGGCAGTCCCCAAACCAATGGTTTGCAGTCCATCCAACACATTTGGGATGAATTGGAAAACCCACTGCGAGCCAGACAGTATCTTCCAAAAATCAAAGATGGACTACACTAGTGCTTTTGCAGCTTTCCCACCAAAATTTGGTGGAAAACTTCCCAGACGAGTGGCGGCTGTTATACCAGCACATTGATTCCCATGGTATTGGAATGAGATGTTCATTAAATGTTTTTGGGGAAAACCCTTATGAGAAAATGGATATCAGTTTTGTCTTTATGCATCCAGAACAACTACATCCAAGGCCTAGCTTAGCATAAAGACTGGAGACAGGAGGTGAGCGCTTCCATTTACTCAAAAGCTTTCCAATTGAAGTACTGTATCGTGACTGTTGAAGAAGAAGTAAACATAGCCAAAGATAGGATTGGATCTGTTGACCAACAACAACTGAGTACTGGGACCCAGAACAGCAGAGTCCCATTACTTGGTAGCCCAAGCTAGTCACCAATCCATTCTGTAGTCATATGGGCTAAGTAGAGTAGAATCAGGACATAGCTCAAAAATCCAGAATGGTAACAAGACTTTTGAGATGTTTGGTTGAGAAATACTGCTGATGCTAAAACCACAAAGTGCCCCTTTTTGCATTTATATTTCTAACACCTGTTCAATAAACATAATACTGAATCAAACAGCAGTTGTTAGGGGTGTTCTTTTTGCATGTTACGAGTTTTAACATGCTCTTTATTTTCATGGTGGCGTTTCACAAAAGGTTAAATTCAAAGTTGTGTCTGAAGTTCAGGGTATGTTCTATTCAACAGGAAAAGTAAAGATTCTCAGAGCCTAAACACTCATTCAGTGAAGGAAACAGTTTATTGAGGAAGCAGGGAGTGCTCGACTGCCCGTTCTCCTCAAAATATGGCCTTGCCTCGTATTGATCTTTGTTCCAGATTTTTGCTTCTAAAACATAGACAATACCTTTTTTTCCAGAGAGGTACAAGGAGTGATTAATTTAGTCTAAATCAGATGTCACTGTGCAAACACAGAGAAATACACTGCTCAAGACATATTCAACACACAAACATACACATGGCGAAGTGACAGACCTCGAGTCTCACCAGCCCCCCACACACACACACACGCACAAACACACACACACACACACACACACACACATACACCCTCTCTTGCAGAGTCACTGAAGCAATTAGTTCTGTTTCCTCAGTTGGGACTAAAGTATTTAAAACCTTTGGCCGCACCCAGAGCCTTCTGTCAGAAAGAGTTAGAACAGTGGAAAGAGATATTTTTAAAAAATTCCATTTTTAACTGTATGTTTAAGCAGCAGATGTTACCAAGAGAAAGATACAACTGGTTTTATTTAGCAGAACTCTATTTCGTCAGGAAAAACAACGAATGATTTAATACATGTGTTTCCATTCAGTTGTCAAGTACATTTTGAGCTAACTTTTGAAATGGCCCTCATATCAAGAAATACACATTAGAAATGTTGAATGGACCCTACATGACATCATTCACCCATTCACACCCATTCATACACTAATGGGAGGGGCTACGGTTCCACCTGGCATCATGACTAACTAACATTCATACTCACATTCATACACCGTAGGCACAGCTACGGGACAAATGTGGGGTTATAGGTCTCTTAGGCCCTAGGACATATCGACATGGACTAGCGGAGCCGGGGATCGAATCGCCGATCCTCTAAATGAAGGATGACACTGCTCACCACTGTCGCCCCAGAGTATCTTCATCAACTTATTTGGAGCAAATAAACTCGGCTTTAGCGTAGTTTGGTATAAAGTGGAAGAAGCTAAAGGCTACACACAGCTGTAATTCTCCAGTAAATAGAGTGGAGATAGAGGTTGCGAGCCAGAATCAAAACAAGTAGGCCTTAATTGCTCTGTTATGTCAGCTGGTATTGGCCAAGTTGTATGCTGTTTGGGAGAAGATACGCATTAACACATTATGGGAATATCCACGAAGACAGCGGCAGCAGAAATTGCTGATTAGTCACAGGTTTGCACCGATATCAGGACGATGCTTAAGCTGGATCCGGTATCGTTGACAATGGGGTAGATTTTTTTTTTTTTTAAAGTGTGTACCAGTTTGAAGCTGGTGTTTTTAATAATACAAAAAATATTTAAGTAAATGTATAACCATGTATTTAATATTGTCACATTGGTTTTCACAAATTCAAATTGTAAAGTTTAGGCAAACCTGATGTTGCCTAAGTAATAATAAAAGAATAATCCCAGTCATTTACACAAAGTGAGACATATAGCTTATTTAATTAAATAAACACTAGTATCAGATTACTACTTGGGATCGGCCGATACCCAAAGCCCAGCTATCGCTATCACTAGAGGGACTAAAGAAGGCGGAAGGGTGCATCCGTGATTGGAGTTAAATGTTTTCAGGTCAGAATGTATTGAGCAATGGTATTTCTATTACCCATTTGTCACTAGTTTTTGCAATTGAGAAGGTTTAATTTCAATTTGCCATTTCCATAGTCTTTCTAATGCTTGATACTTTGAAAAGCACGTAAAATTATTTGAATGGAAAAACGGCTATTGAAACCTATAGAAATATAGTTTAAATGAAAAAAAAATATTGATGACCTGGAGTTCATTTACTGTAATGTAAGTAAGTAAGCAACGTTTATTTATATTGCACTTATCACAGACAGAGTGTCACAAAATGCAGTACATTAGTAAATTAAAACAATTTTGCAAGAACAGGGGCCAAAACATTTCAACAGTATGATGTGTGACAGCGCTCAAAGACAGAAATGATTTTCCCAGTTTAGATTGGAAAAAGTTAACTGGCCTGCACAGAGGCCTGATCTCATTCCCAACCAACACCTTTGAAATTAACTTGAACACCGACTGTGAGCCAAACCTCAACAGCCAACAGCCAAGTGTTGGACCTCACTGACGCTTGTGTGTCTGAATAGGAAATAAATCACAGCAGCCAGGTCCTAAAATCTGGTGGAAATCCTTTCCTTAAGAAGAGTCTGTTAAAGCAGCAGATTAATGTATGTGGTTTTGGAATGGCATGTTCAATTATCACACATGGGTGTAATGTTCAGACGTCCATATATGTTTGGCAATGCAGTGCATGTTTAACATTCCGTGAAGTAAGTCTTTGGTTTAATTCTTTCCAACCGCTGACTTTTGATTTTGGATTGGCAATAAAGAGACAATAATGCAAATCTGTTTATGTTTTTTTTTTTTTGTTTTTTTTGCAGAAGTAGGTGTCACATTCTTCCAAATGGTGGTTATTTCTTTTCAAGCTCCAGCGTTGTAAATCTTGTTGATATACACCTCTGCCTTCCAAGAACACAGCAGCAGGGAAACAACTTCATAAAGCCGCATTTATTGGATAATTGGTCCTTCAAATGGCTTCAAGCTGTCGATGGATGGCCATCCAACAGGCAGCAGGCCGAAAAATGGGAGAAAAGAGGAAAGTCTAGGGGAAGGAAAAAAGGAAAAAAGAAAACTAATGTCCTCTTTAACTTCCTCTTAACCAAAGGCTAAAAACACTGTGGTTTCACCCTGAAGTTATTGCACACACAAAGCTGTCAAATAAGACAAACGGCCTCAAATGCGAAACAGTAATTCTCAACTTTTTCCATTAACATTTTATTGTGATGCATGGATAATTCAGCGTGCCGCCGCCAGTTTGGAGAATTAGCAAAACATCAGTGTGACTGTAAACAAGTCTTTATAAGGCTTTGTTTCAAGGTTGTCAAAGCGCGTTCAAATCAAATCTCTATAGTCAGTCTGATCGTTTCACAATCCAGGTATCGTGCCATTCTATTATTTGTTTACATCACTCAGAAAAAAAAACGTTCAAGTCCAGTCGCACGGTTGCACTAAAATGTTGATTGTAAAATTAAAACAAATCGTGTGAGAGAGTGAGTAAGATGACACATCATGAAGAAAGTAAAGGGGTAGATTCAGAGAGAACAATGGAGAATAGAAGAATGGAAAAAGAACCAAGAATGAAAAGAGGAAATAGTGAAGGAGAGAAAGAGAGAGAGAGAGAGAGACATTCTCCTCACTCCAGAGAATGTTTGGAGTGAGGAGTTCTCGCTATTCAGTCCTGACAGTGTGGAATGTGAGAGGGGAGATCAATGTGGTATCTCTCACACACACCAACAACACAGACTGCCAGATGTCTTTTGGCCAATGAGAAAGCAACAGTCTGGTCTCCTCAGGTCAATCCACATGTGTCTAACACACACAGTCAAGCTCTGACCCCCTTGCTCTCATCGGCACTCCTTCCATGCTGTTTGCCAAAATCCTCTATTTTATCAATGAAAGGCTTGCAGTTTGCAGCTCAGTTCCCATGTGCAAGGCACCAGCACTGTCAGGGTTCCAGGTTTAACTCCTTAGAGAAAGGTTGTAGCACTGCCAGGGTTACAGGTTTAACTCCTTAGAGGAGGTACCAGCACTGCCAGGGTTACAGGTTTAACTCCGTAGAAGAGGTACCAGCACTGCAAGGGTTACAGGTTTAACTCCTTAGAGGAGGTACCATGACTGTCAGGCTTAGAGGTCCAATGAAAAGCTGCCGTTTCAAATCTACAGACCAACCATTTCATCTGAAGAGTCTTTTTGTCAATGACTGCTGATTTAACAATCACTTAACCCAATATAATGTACTGTGTAATGTGTAATGAAAAGGTAATAATAGAAGCATTTAAAAATCCACTTTATAGAAAGAAATGTTAAAAACAAATAAAGACAATAAAAACATAGATAATAAAACAACAAAATGAATCAACAATAAAAATGAATCCTGGTAACAAAACTCGAAGAGGATGAGCTGCTCGTAGAGACTCACTGTCTTGCCCAAGGGCACTTGAGCAGGGCTTCCAAAACCTCCCTCCTGTTCTGCAGAACTACATTTGAAAAATGTGTCAAACAAGGCATAATAAAGTACTTTTACACTGGACCAAAACACCAATTAAACGTCAGGGAAGGAGATCCAAATGAACACAAACACAGCCAGAGGATGGCATGAATTTACTGCTGATTGTGTGTGTGTGTGTGTGTGTGTGTGTGTGTGTGTGTGTGTGTGTGTGTGTGTGTGTGTGTGTGTGTGTGTGTATGCATGCATGTGTATGTGAGGTGTGCGTGTATATTTAATTTTTTTTATTTACACTGTGAACACACACACACACACACTTACACAATTTTAACATGCATGCACACTTTTTCCCTTCATTTTCTCTCTCATTTTCTCTATGAACACACACTTACAGTACACACACACACACACACACACACACACACACACACACACACACACATTCATGTACTGTCTGGCCCGTCACAAGACCAGATGGCACTAGGGGTGTTCCAGACAATTTACAGTCTGTGTGTATGTGTGCTTGTGCATGTATGTCAGTATTTGTGTCTGTGTGTGAGGAAAAAAGGGGGGTTGGTTGAAAAATATATCTCCTGCTCCCCACACACGCGTACACACGCACACACACACACACACACACACACACACACACACACACACTCACACACACTCACACACACTCACACACACACACAAACATCCAGGAACTTACCAGCTCTGCCAAGGACTGAGAATAAAACAAAAGCCGGGATGAACCATTGCACTGCTTCCCTCCTCCATCCCACCCAGAACTCTAAACAGATGGTTTAACCCGCTGCTCTCTGCAGTGTGAAGGTTCAGCGTGACTCTGGCAAGTCAACCCACATCACATTGGTACATTATACACCTCTGACAAAGAGATTCTGACAACATACAAAGACAGTACACACAAGACTGGCAAATCGGTGTCCTTTCAGTTGGTGGGGAACAACTGGGAGGAGGAAAGAGGCAGAAGAAAAAATGGATGAAGAGGAGGGAGCATTGGGAGAAAACCAGATTTCATTTACATTTTAACTATGCAAACAGTAATAAACTCACAACAGCACATCAGGTCTGGATTTCATCTCCATCCGGTTAAAACAAGACCAAACTTTTCTTTGGATGTCAAGTCTTTGAGCCGCGACAAAGACTAAAACTTGGCCTCCAGCAAAGTAGTAAGGCTTGTTTTCTGCCCTCGTCGATGTTATTCACAAGACCCCTACTGGGAGAGAGCAAGCAGCTTGTCCGTCCTTTTTTCGTGAGCTCTGTGAGGTCACTATGACCTTTGACCCCTAGATGAAAAATACATTTTTAATACAAGATTGTAAAAGAAAATGTCATTCCGAAGCGGATCACAATCCTCCTCATTGAGTGGTCCACGTCTGGTTGTTTGGTCCTCTTTTAAAAGTTCTATGGACACCCTTTAACAACAGCCCAAAAACAACAACTGGCGAACGCACTAGTCTGTTGGAACCAAACTGGTTGGAGGGAAAACTGATCACCATTGCTTTTTAGGTCATTGTCATGGTATGAGCAAGTGTAGAACTCCAAACTCTGAATTATATATTCTTGTATCTAATAGACTGATACAAAAAAGTGGGCATTGATCACAAATTAATAAAAAAACAGCCAATACGCAGATTTCCCAAAATGTTGACATGTTGCTTTGAGGCCAAGGCGGTTTCATTATATTGTGGGAGAAAAGCATCCATCCCTCGACATCTCTGGGTGCGTTGCGCTGACAAACACCATCAGCCTTGAGGTCAGATTTGAATGTGTACAGTACAAGCTTGGGAGTTGTGGTGATGTCAAAACGGAGGAACTGGAAAAGGAAGCTTTGAATAACAGCAGGAAGAAACAGTAAGGTCCGAAGAAACAATCCCAAGAAACACATCACATGACGACAGGAAGTGTTGCACTGAAAGCACCCAAAGAGCCTCGATAGGAGCATAACTTTGTCTTCAGGAACAATATCTTTGCTATTCTTCGGCCAACAGGGGGGTATGGGGGGTGGGGGTGGGGGGCCTGGGAGTCACAACAAAGTCACTAAGAAAGGAAATACAGTTTTTAGAGAATATGTTTTTGTTGAAACTCAGTGACCATTATAACCATAATGTTCTGCTACTGCATCAACCAGAGAGTAAAGCACTGAGATGTTACGAGCTACGCGGAGAAGACGAATATTAGATATGGACAATATATCAAATTGTTAAACTCCCAGCATCGAAAAATAACATGCCCTACATTTGGTTTGTTGGGATCTGGTCATCCTTTTTTTGTGAGTCAACAACAGTGTGCTGGTGTAGCTGAAGCTGTGAGTAGGGGGAGGAAGAGGAAGAGGAGGTAGATTAATGTGGAAGGGAAGAGAGAGAACAACCGAAAGAGAACAACCGAAAATTAAAAAAAAGAGAATGTGGAAGAAAAAGTGGGGAAAGTGAGGAGGAATAGGATGGGGATAACAGGAGGGAGATGACAATTAGGAGTAAGATGAAAAGTGATGAGAGGAAGAGGGGAAGAAAGAGATAGGGGACATCATTCCGATAGAGAGGCCAAATGGAGATAATGGAAAAAAGGGAAAGAAGGAGGATGATGACTATGACGGAGCTGAGAAAAGAAGAGATGACAAGGAAGAGGAGGAAGTTAAAAGGATAAAATAAATAGAAGCGGAAGGAAGTGAAGGAGGCTGACGAGGAGGAGCAGCGGGGTCGGGACGAAGGGAACAGAAGGAGAGCAAGCAGTGATCAGGAAATAGAAAATATACAGCACAGAAAGAAGAGGAGGGCGAGAGGACGAAGGTGTGGGCGAACTCAGCGAGGGCGCCAACTGCGTCACGTTTTGATTTTGACTTCTCAATTAACAGCCACCATTATCACACAGCACACCTTTTCTGCCTTCACTTTAGCCACACGTTTACCCCCTCACACACACAGAGACACACACACACACACACACACACACACACTCTCCCCAAACAAATTTACTTGTCACGCACTTGCACTTACAAGCATAAACACACACACACACCAACACACACTGCCGCCTCCCAGAATAAGTTGGTTGCTTCTAATTGGAGTGGTGTTTGTTGCAGAGCGGTGTTGAGCGCCGCTGTAATTGCCAGGCAGGCTGGTTGACGTTCCCCCGTCTCTTTATTTTTTAAGGGCCGGGTAATTAGGCTCGCTGGTTGTACGATTGTGCCGCCGCCACCGCCGGTACGAGCGAACAGGTGTGAGGAGCGAGAGGTGGAACACGCGAGCGACACCTCACCGACGTCACAGACCAACCGCGGAGAGGAGAGGAGAGGAGAGAAGGGCCGTTTAACGGTACAGGTGGGGGGTGCCGCAGTCGTGAGGCTTCACCAAAAGATCCTGGAGATGAAGGACTGACAACACCTTCACCACAGGGGGCGGGCAGGTATGCACTGAGCTGATTGGAGAAGAGGAAATGAGCAGATTGTGTGAGTGACTGCAAAAGGAAACACACTCACACGCTGAATATAACTAATAATCAGGCGGTTACCTCCGGTTCTGTGTAAGTGTCTTAAAACTTGCATTCTCTCTATTGACAAGAAGATAGAAGTCTGATTGTATGAAAGTCTAGGAGAAAATTACTCCACTTCTCTTAAATGATTCCCCCAGTAGACATTGTAAACATGTTTCAAGTCTTCTTCAATGGAGCATGATGTTCATTTTGTAAATGATGGTCCATTTAGATTCAAATAGACCATAAAGCAGAGAGTGCTTTAGGGCGGGGTTTACTGTGATTGACAGGTCGCAGCCAGGTTGAAAAGTGAGATGAGATGGATAGACACCAATAATAAGGGTTGCATTGTCATACATGCTGTATTCCTATCCACTCTCCACTCCTAATGACTGGTTTGTACTTTGAACATATAAATCATGCAGGTAACCTGCTGCAGGTGTGCAACAGATGCTTCTAAAAAACAAATGCCTTTCTGACTCCAGCCAAAAGCAGATGAAAACCAGCAATTAAGCACTGGCTGTCTGTCAACATTTAGTCAACTTATAACAAAGTGCTTCGAGGCAACAAAACATGCACACAGACTGCTGGCACGCTCGTCCAAAACATCGGCGAAACAAAAACATGATTGACATTTCATTTTCTGCGCTGACTTTGACATCCAGTTATGACAGTTGTAAGTTTTAGATTGGCTGGGTGAGTTAAACCTGGGCTAAGTTTTAGATATACTGTATACTGATTGAAAAATGAAAATAGTAAACCAAGCAACAACTAATACATTTAGGTTTAAATATACCTGACTTAACTCACACTCAAAGAAACAACTTAAACGTGAAGAAACAAAACTAGATAATTCTGGTTAAATTCCAAATTAAAGCTTGACATGTTATTTTATCAGAAGTGTGTAACCTACATGTCAGGCCTTTTTCAAACCAAACGTCGCCCACTTCGAACCCGCAAATCACTTAAACCCCAAAGAAATCTAAAGATACCGTAAACTGCAGAGATCCCGTTGAATAAAATGTAGGTCAATTCAAACTGACCTCCTTAATCACATCTACAAACCTTCATATGTTCCTTTGGCCTGACTTCTATACCTGGCATCTCTCAACTGCACATGTCCAAAGCCTCTCTTGCTTCATCTCCAAACCGCCCCAACCTGAGCAGACCTTGTGATATTCTCATTCCTAACCCCGCCCATCCTCTTCACTCCCGAAGGAATCAACTCTGTCTTCTACTCTGCCGCCTCCATCTCTCCTCAATGGCCTAACCTCACCACCATCCTGTACACTTTACCTTTCTGTCTTGTTGGTACCCTTCTGTCGCAAATCACTACCGACACCACCGGCGAATGAGTTGAACAAATACCATAAACAAGGGACTGGTTTTTATTGCACCAAAACAGGAACATCCAGCCCTTATTTCACACACAAATGAAGGATCAAACTAGTCAAACTAAACAACTCAACTCAATTAAACCTCAAGTCAGAGAAACCCAAACGAGAACATGTAAAACTCAACAGCTCAGCACATCCCAGCATCGTCTTCGGGGAAAACATATGGAGCTCCGACTCGGTAGCGAGCCGGTCCGTCGAAGCAAGCGGCACGTCAATCTCATGAGCTTTAGGAAAGAAAAAAGAATAATGTCAAAAGCACAAACCCACGCCGAGTTCTAACAGACGCTAACCTTGAAATCACTGCCATTATTAGCGGAGTCTTTATTAGCATTAGAAAAGCAAATGGGGCTAATAATATTTGCCATTATGGGTAAAAACGCTTATTAATCTCTAATCCGCACCACAATTAAGAGCATGGTTGGGGGGGGGGGTTCTTCCTTTTTTGAGCCGTTCTGCTTCTCCTTGCTGGGGAAACGAGACAATTTAACAGCCTCCGATGCAGAAAGAGAGTGGGCGAGGGGGGAGGTGAGGGCAGCGGGGGTGTTAAGTGACTTGCTCCTGCTCTCCATCTCTATTTTGAAAGCGATCAGCCGGGGTGTTTTTTTTTTGTTGAGTGACAGGCGTAACAGAGGCAGATTTGACTGGATAGAGACAAGAGGGTGGCGGCAGGTGGGGGGGGGGGACTTGCCGCGTTGGAGCGCGTTATCTGTCTGGGTACAAGTGCATCAAATCAAACGTGGGGGGGGGGGGATTATTAAAGCAACCCCCTTTTTTCCCTCCGCTGTGAACTGTGACTTAATAAGCTATGCCAATTAGGGGAACAAAAATCAGGCATGCCATCGGGGCTGTATCTATCCTTTGCCCAAATTTCTCTGCTAATGCGTGAAGCTCGCTGGCAGAGGAGACCGCGCTGCTGTGTGTGTGTGTGTGTGTGTGTGTGTGTGTGTGTGTGTGTGTGTGTCTTCGACAGAGAGAAGGAAGAAAAAAGAAAGAGATGGAATGTGGCACCAAAAAATGAAATGGGATGAAGCCTATTGATTTTGCGATCACCTCCCTGAGAGTCTTTTTTTCTTCTTTTTCTGGTGATATTCTATATTTATCTTATAGTCAACAAACCCTGTGCAGACACCAACAAGCATGTTGTGTGTAATAATAGCCAGATATATGTTTCTCCTCCAACTATTTCCTTCATCACCCCAAACTCTTTTTGTGTCTCACTTTGCCTCCTTCTCTACCCTCAACGGTAGTCATGGTTGCTAGGTAGAGGAAAGGGGGCGGGACTATCGATCTGTGTGGAACTTGTGGCTGGCGAGGAAGCAGCAGCGGCCACCACTGTACTGTACGAGTTTAAAGTCATACTCATATAAGTTATTCAATTATAAGTTGTGTTTAAAAAAAACAATCAAGAGCCAATATACTTTATTCTGATAGACACCATTATTGGTTTCAGTTATCGGTCTAAATGTATTACTTCCGATAAGGCCTGACGTCCATGGCTGACGTCCCTGCCTTAACATTTCTCGTTCCATCATTGTGGCCATCCTTTTTTCTTCTTTATTGCTTTCCTCTCTCTTCCTTTATGTGCTTTCTCTCTTCCTCTGATCTATGCTCTCCTCCCTTCCTTGTATCTTTTACCCTTCCTTTCGTTCTTCTACCTTTCCATTTCCATTCCCTCGTTTTTCATTTTTCCTTGTTTTCCTTTTTCCTTCTTCGGCTCCCTTCTTCCTTCCCTTCTACCTTCCTCCCTTTCTTTGTTTCTTTCTGCTGACACTTGAGGAAACATTTCCTCCATCTCTCATTGCCAACTTTATGTTCCATGGCAACGGGGAGGATGGTTTGCCCTCCCGTCCCCAAAGCCCCCTTCCCTTCCCCCCATCATTCCTAGCTAGGCAAACACACACACACAGACACACACACACACACACACACACATACACACACACAAACACACAAATCTGTCAGTCACACATGTTCAAGCTCAACACTCATTCTCTCTACGAACACACACATCAACACACCTCAGTCTCCTTCCAACACCATTGACAGGGAGACAAACAGCGGATCTGAGAGGTTATGTGTATAAAAAAAAGAAGAAGAGGAAAAGCACTACAAGCAGCCAAGACCTGAAATAGACGGGTGGCAGCGGTTTTTGACAGACAGAGTGAAGCCGCTCGCTGAACGGCTCCATCCAGGAAGAGATTAGACAAACACACACACAGAGTTTGAAGTGTGCATTATCTTTTCCACGGATGATCCCAAAATAAAACGGAAACAATGGCCAAATCTCCAAATAATTAAAACGCCTAATCCACTTCCTGGTTGGCGATGACCGTGGGCTGAGCGTGTCAGCCGGGGACCCGTGGGGAGATTGTGCATCGTTTATGTTTAGATGCTTTTGTGGTTGTTGTTTTTTACGGCGGATTCGTCGCCCCCCAAAAATACGAGGACTTACACGGAACGAGGAGAGTGCTTCACAACCAAAACAAAATAAACAAAATGCATTCACGGCATTGTGTGAAGGATGTCATTTTGAAAATTGTAATTCTGCATGAAGACATGTTTGGGGGGCGGGGGGAGAAAAGAAGAAAAAAACATTCCTTCCTGCCCTCAAAAGCATCAGATAAACCAAATCATAAAACCTAAAGACCCTTTTTGATTCCTCTGACTGACGTGTTATCTTTATGCGCTTCTGTGTCTCCTGCCTCCATCAAAATGTCTCCTTTATGTTCTAATTTTGCCGTTGATGTTGTCTTCTTTAACCCTGTTTGGCAACCTCCGCCCAATCTGAAGATGTGTGGGAAATTCTGCTTAAAAGACTATTGGAGATTAGAAGAAAGGATGTACTGTATTTAAAAAATCACTGTGCTGTCTCGTGATGTTGTATATCACTAACCTCAATACTTTGATGACATATTTAGTGATTTAAAGGTTTTCTTTGGGGTGGGGGAGTTACACTATATTTCATTCTTGCTTTGGTATTGACAAAACATTACTTTGGTATCAGCTCCAAACCTCAGGTGTCATACCAGCCGACTCAAAGGTCAGGGTCACTGGTGAGTCCCAGCGTCAGCCGTGTGTGTGGGACTAGCCCACCGACAAAAAGGCCGTTGACTCGCTGCGATGTGGGAGGATTGGGATAACAATTTATAAGGAGTTGCCATTCTTTGGTTGCCAAAACTGAAATTGTGGTTGGCATTTTTAGTCCCCTTATATTTTGAGTAATCCAGAAACTATACAGTAGTAATAATTGTGACATGACCAACACAATTAAATAATGAGTAGTCCAAATGAGTAGAAAACTGCATATAATACAATGTTCACTTCCATTTTAGGAGTACACATGGTTTTTCACATCCATTTGTGTTATAAAACCAACAACAATCTAGAATAAATAAAACGTTCTTAGTTCCTGAAAGATTGACATCGTAGACAACCTGACAAATTCATAAAGACAGAAATCAATATAACAGATGAAAGGAATTAGTCTAATGCAGGGAAATTAGTTTTAAAAATGATGAGAAAATAATAACGGTCAGAAGTTACATGATGTTTCCGGCTGCTCTGAATATCTTTTCTTAAAGTTTTCTGAACCAGTAGTCATCAACCTGAACTAAACAAACACCGCGTGGACCCCGGTTCAGTGTCGGCACGTTTCTGGCATCGCCCCAGCTTTTGGAAACCACTGCTCTCATGGTTGTGTAGTTCTATAGAGTTCTAATTAGCTACATTCACAAACAGCGGCGGGCTCATCAAAATGCCAAGGCCTGCAGAAAGCCACAGCAGGGGTGAGCAGCGTGTGTGTGTGAGTGTGTGTGTGAGTGTGTGCGTGTGTTGTCTTGTACATGCGGGTGTTTAGAAGTGTGTGCAGGTTTAATTTGTGTTTAGGGATGAGTGCATGCGCGTGTGTGACACCAGTGTGGCTTCCCGTATTAAGAGGATAAAGAAAAAAAATACAACAATCCCAAAATGAAGACACAAATTGAAGCCGCAAACGGAGGCCCAACAGCCTCCACCGATTTATTTTTTTCTTCCCCTAAATTCTAACATTTATAACCCAAACAACACCAACGAAACCGCCGAGCGCGAACAACAACCGCAACACGAAGCAGTAAACAAAGAAGACGTCTTGGCATCTCTCTGTTTTCCAGCCAGCAAACAAAATGGCTTCCGAACGTCGTTTAGATGCAAATAACAACAGCGACAGAAACAACCTTTTCGTCTGTGAAAAGCTTCCAGATTTTTTTTTTAGAAAGCATCCTCTTGAGGTTGAGCCTGTCTTGTACACACACACACATTGTATAATATAATTCTGGAAAATACATGAGGTAACATATAGAAGTGTACATCCAACAACGCAAGCAGAAGCAGGAGATACTGTAAGTGGACTATCTGGCTTTTGTACAAAATAAACTACAATACATACACAATCTGTGCCATATGCTCATTGCAAATATTGTCAACATATAAGAACACTGGGGAATAGTGAAGCAACTTTTGCTTTTTAATCTTTAAATAGTAATTGTTCATCAATTGATTTAAGCTGAACAACCGTCAACGGACAAAAACGAACCAAGAAAAATAATAATCGCTACATCACCAGCCAACACAGTTGGTGAAAACAAACGGTGGCGTTGGACATTCCTGCAAATCACGTCAAACGCTGATGTTTCTGATGCAAATACACATTTCGTATACATGGCGCTTGCAGAAACACACAAACGCCACAGGGTTAACGTTGTAAAAAGATCGGTTGGGTCAAGGTTCAACGAAACGTAACTCAGTTAAAGGTCAGAGAAAAATATGACTGTTTGTGTTCCAATAATAATGTATCAGAATAACAGTCTCCCTGAGCGTATTGCAGACTAGATGAGTTGGCACTCTCATGGTTGAATGCACTTATTCTAAGTCGCATTGGATGAAATTAAATGTAATGTAATATCTCTGAAAGGGCACTATTGGTTGGTCAGTGTGATCGCGAAGTCAACCACATAAATGCTTCATCCACAGGACCAAGTCCTCCAATAGGAATGTGTCCATGCACGTTTTTTAAGATCCGCCACCGGTCCACTACCTCCACTATCTATTACACATCCGCCACAAGTTGAGCCAGATATTGTGGATTTGGATATTTAAAGACAAAATTCAATGCCCTGCGACATCCTGACTAACTGGATGAAGGAATGAATGGTGTAGCGTTAGCGTACACAAGGGCTGACTGACACATCCGACTGACCTCACGCTAACCTGTATTGATCTAATCAAAGTGAAAGCTGCATGTTGCACTACTGATGAAACCAAACTGTGATTGTTTAACACCAATAACAGAAAGTCAGAAAGGAAAAGAAAAGTGAGCCAATCTCCACAACTCACTCCACACACACACACATATACAGACACACACACACACACACACACACACACACACAGGGACAGGAAAGAATGAGGGCAGTAAATCAGAAAAACAGGAAGTCTCTGTCAGGAATGAACTCGAGCAGCTGAAAAATAAACGTGTTGCCCCAAAATAAAGACACTTGAAAAATCCCATCGTCACCTTATGGCTGTTTTCCATCCCAATTTTCTTACGTCATTGTACGATGAGGTAAAGCGTGAACAAACATGTATAAACTCCGCCAGCACACAGCATGCAGGTATGTTACGGATGATTCTAACACAATAAACCTGATGGCCAGCTATTTTAGGAAAAATATATATATATTGTATATATATATATATATATATATATATATATATATATATATACAGTATATTGTTAGCAGTTTTCTTTTGAGAAGTAGATCAAAGGGTCTGGGGCTGACAGACAGGTACATTTTGAGAGATGGACTCACCATAATCAAGTCATTGTTGCCGCCTCATTGTTTGAGCAACACGAGACAGAAAACAGCAAGCAGCTGAACTATATGGCCACCCAGAGTATTCAAAGAATATATCAAGCAAGTTTCATCGTCTACAAATAAACAACAAATGCTGCACTTTTTCTCCTCAAAATGAAAAGTAATCCACAAAGCAAAAAAAACATACCCCCCCCCACCCCCCTCACGCCACCCCACCCCCAAAAAACTGCATCTGCATGAACAGAACATGGTTACCCACAAGAAGATTCAAACAGCAAGCCAAGCAGCAGTGAGCAGGTGTAAGGGGAAGGAGGGGGGGAAAGCACAGAAAAAAAAGAGAAGAAGGAGAAGAAAAGAAAAGAAAAAAGAGAAAGATGACGTACTTGAGCCGGAGAAATGTCCGCTCCCCAGGGAGGTCGGCCCGTTCTTTCCACTGCTAACAGGAGGGGAAAACATCTACAAGACAAACAGAGCGCACATTACCTCCGAGAGCACTGACACTGCGAACAGCAACACACATCTCTACAGAAATGTCACTGCAGCTACACATGAAAAGCTTCATTCCAAAACACCAGGACAGTATTTAGTTGACAAATGTGTTACAATCTCGATAGGAAATGTCTTTAATGGCCACTTAATGTTAATTATTTTCATCATATTAAGAGCTTATTGTGTCCGGCTTTTAACATATTAGATGATGTTTTGGAAGGAAACTCTTTGTGCATATTTACCAAGAAAACAAACAGTCCATCATCACTAATGCTGGGTATCACTGGGTATCATTTCAATACTAACTTCAGCTTTGCTAACAATGCCATCATGTTTTATTTTTGTTACATAAGTGTGTTTTCCTTTAACAAAGTTTTCAAATGTCAAATAGTTGTGCAAGTGGTTGACCTAAATAAATTGGCAAGATTTTTGATTGAAATCAGGAGGAAATAAAAATAAAAGCTGAGGGAAATTATAAATCTGACTATCTGGTTTTACTGCCTGCAGAGGTGGGCCAGGTCACTGTTGTGTAAGTCTTCTAGAGAAATCCAGCAAAGGAAAACAAGCAACGAGTCAAGTCCTGTCCAAGGTCAAGACTTAGTGCATCAAATCCCAAGTCAAGACATGTAATCCTACGACAAGTCCCAAGTCAAGAGAAGTAATCCCACGTCAAGTCTTAAATCAAGACAAGTACTTAGTGCATCAAGTCCCAAGTCAAGAGATGTAATCCCACATCAAGTCCTAAATCGAGACAGGTACATAATTCATATAGTCCCAAGTCCAGACATGTACTTAGTATATCAATTCCCAAGTCAATACACGTACTTAGTGCATCAAGTCCCAAGTCAAGACATGTACTTAGTATATCAATTCCCAAGAAAATGCATGTACTTAGTGCATCATGTCCCAAGTCCGAAGACATGTACTCAGTGTATCAAGTCCCAAGTCAAGAAGGAAAAGTATCGATCAAGTCCCAAGTCAAGTCCGCAGTCCACAATCATGATAAGCAAGTCCTCTGTCCCATAAGAATGTAAGTCAAGTACAATGGGAAGATGTGAAAGTCAAGTTCAAACAACTCCCAAACCAGGTAAAAGTCCTTTACTGTGTGTACGCTTCATTTTTTTAAATCCTATTTATATTTTTTAAGCAACAGTTAGCATTTACAAAAATACATTATTTTAACAATTTTATTTTCAAATTAAAATGATCACATTTAATATCCATTAATCAAACTTGCTGTTTCATTTCTTTGAAATAGTTATAACTATTTTTGAATTCCTACAAGCTTAATGTTTTTTTTTTCCATGTTGTCATTTGTTTTTATATTGACCACAGCATGCTTTACAACCAATTCTGATGTATCACTTTATGTTTACATTGTTGACTTAATGAGGATATTTAGTCAGTCCAAGTCAAACAGGTGGATTTTAAAGTCAACAGTCATGTTCATAACTTGAGTGTGGCTCTGGTCCAAGTCATAATAAAGTCCACACCTCTTGATGCCAGCATTATGTGTTTTTCAAGTGTTTTTTAATGCTCAATACACATTTCGGTCTGTACTTGAAATGCATAGTTTGGATACCCGGCCTTAATGGTCACACAGACTCCTCTCAGCTCAGACATGAACACAGATATGAAGAGTTCCTTTTCCAAAACACTTTGGGAAAACATTGTAGGGGGGGAAAGCAGAACAAAATCAAATCCTACATGCAGCATCTGTAGAAAATAAACAGGATCACTTAAATCACCTGCGCAATTCATCATGAATGCGTATTCATTAAAAAAGTGTCACTTTCGCCGAGTGTTGGACGGCTCCTTTTGGAAATGAAACACTTCAAATGTACTTCATATTTGACTTAAACATATGAAATAATCATCAGAACGTGTTACCATCTGCTCTACACATCTACAGGAAGATAAGCCCACGATAAGACAGACTGAAGATTAATAACGATTTCTGTTGTTTTAATGGGCGAGCTACTGTAAAGCCTCTCAAGAAAACAGTTCATTATCTGACCCCGATGGATGACCTCCGTGTTTGATGGTGAGAACTCTCAGTGATACACACTCTGAACTTCCCACTATCAAATGACATAAGCTTTGCAGGATTTACAGATTCTAAGGGATTTCCCTTTTTTTCTTTTCTCGTCTTTTGTACGTAGCACAATAGCAGTACATCAAATCGAGACTAAAACAATAAATAGTCGACCTGTCACCTTTTCTGAATCCGGCTTGTGGGGCCTGGAAGTGCGTACGTTAGATACCGACGTTGCTCCCTCGCGGCCACCACGAACAAAGAGGAAAAGGAACGCTTGCGAGATGGTGGATCTAATTCTGATTATCAGCAGGTCTATCGATATATTTCCTAGTCGAACCACTCGGAGCTGCGGGTGTCAGCTTGTGGGCATGCAAAGACAGATGATCGCATAAATTAATGTGACCGACCTGCGTTTATAATGAGAGACACGTTCTAGCTGCTGCTGCTGCTGCTGCCCTCCTTTGTTTGAAGAAATAGCATTCAAGACGAGCTTATTGACATTTTTTGAAACCTTTTAAATTCACAACAATACTATAATACTGTTTACTTAACAGCTACTAAATTTAGATTTTGTGATTCATTCTTTTTTATTTATTTTTTATTTTGTGCCTTTGTCTGTTCCTATATTGACCTGGGAGCATGTGTCTGCCATTGTAAGAAGATAATGGTGTCACATACAATATATATTATTTTCAGCTTTTTCTTTTATTAAAGGACACTTAAATAATAATCCTATAATATTATTACATAGTCTGTTGCAGTCAGTTATGAATTGTATTATATGTTTCTCTTATCTTTATTATTTTAAGCCTAAACAAAATCATTGCAACATTACTTAAATGTTGTAATAGTGACTTGAGAGAACACGTGTACCAAATGGTGAGTTTACAAGGATTCGATTGGAAATTGTTTGTACTAATATACACAATAACACTTCTATAGAGACTTAAACAATGTATGTTTTATATATTTCTATAACACACCTATATGTGGTCTGTTACTGTGTGAGCTCTCTAGCATGAGAGGGCCTCAACTGGGATCTTATGATTACAGCATTGAAATCATAAAAGAGATTAATAATTGGACAATAACAAGGATTTTAGTGCCTGTTTTTGCATGTCGTGCAGCAACTCCCGTTCTTTTAGTGTCATATGATCTGATAGAATATGTGTATATTATATAGAATATATATACATGTGCGTATGTGCAGGCCTCAGCTGTGATCTTATTTGTCAGTTGCATTCCACATTCTTGCACAAACTTCAAATATTGCATGGGAATGTGTAGGTATTTCTTTTCCCGATGCATCTTTGCATTAATGGCCTCATTCCTGATGTCATTATATTCCTGCAGTCTCACTACATTCAATTTTAATATTTCATTACGTAGTTGTTTTTTTTCTTCTTTCCTACTCCTCCTCCTCCTCCTCCTCATCCTCTTCCTCCTCTTCAGACCAAAGTTGCTCCCAGAGGAGAGGAGAGAGGCGCGCAGAAAACATGGCTGAGCGTGGGGATGGGGGGCGACACTATTTCCTGTCCGTCAAGTTCACAACACACAGGCTGTACTTTTAAACACACACACACACACTCACACAAACTTTCAAACGTAGTTATGAGTCTGAGCAGCAAACAGCCTGCCGCGGAACATTTAGACCGCGGAGAGAAAGTGTGACACATTTCCCTTTTTCGGCTGCATGCATGTCTGCCTCTCTGTCTGCCTGTCTGTCTGCCTGTCTGCTTGTCTGTCTGTCTGTAACGCACGTTCGTGATCCCATTGAGCCTTTAACCGCGTGTACACGATGCGGTGCGCAGCGCGTGTGGCAGCCTTGAAACTGGCAAACACACACACACACACAAAATATATATATATATATATATATATATATATATATATATATATATATATATATATATATATACATGATATATATAAATATATATATATATATATATATATATATATATATATATATATAAATATTGCTTTAAACATTTTCTAAATCATATCAAGGGCAGATGGAGCAGGTTACACATGAAAAGTAAAAAACAATAAATAAAGGACTTAAAATGAGATACACTACCATGGATGTTGGGAACATTTTCAAATCGCTGTTTCGCATCTATAAGACAACAAAATTACCAATGCAGCATCACAATTACACACACACAGAAATGAAATTGCAAAACAAGCAGAGAGAAAAAAATTATAATATGCACTGACTTTTTTTCCTGCAAGTTAATCTATATTTGCAAACGCACTTTTGTGCAAAAAAAAAATCAGTTGAGTGGAAATAAGAAGGTGCCGTGCAAAAGTCATTACTTTAGAAATTGTAAAACAGTGGTCGCTTTAAGAAGCCCTACAGGACCCGTGCATGTTCTTGTAGCTGTCAGACACTAGTTATTATATTCATATTTACGCGGAGAAGAAGGTCCGTGTCCCTTACCGCGCTGAAATCCAGTAAGTCGCTCAGCTCCTTGTCGGTTCCCAGAGCTGCCATCCGCTGTTGATGATGCATTTTTTTTAGCAAAATCGCACGGACCCTAAAAACAGGGGAGGGGGGCGGGGGGGCAAACGAAGAGACAGCAGAGGACAGGTAGGAAAGAGTGATAGATGGAGAGACAAGGGGAGGAGGGGGTGGGGGCGAGGGGGGGGTAGAGGAGAGAAGAGGAAGACCTCGGCTTCTTCTTCTTCTTTTTTGTGTGTGCGCGCACCGCTCCTGGTTTCTCTCTTTTCCTCCACAGCGAAATAAATCCAGTAAAAAAAAACAACAACAAGCTCGCTGCCTCAATTCTAGTTCATCCTTGGAGCGAAGAGCTCCACCGCGGGTTCCTGGGTTTGGCAGCAACAACAAAAAACTGACAGGAAAGAAAAAAAGAAAAAAGAAAAAACAGGGGGGGGGGTGCGCGACAGGACCGGAGTGTTTCTGCGTGCGTTTTGGAGTGTTTTCTCCAGACGAACAAGTCCGACCTCTCTGCGTTAAGACGCAGTTTGTCCGCCGCGGCTGGCTTTGGCTTTCTCTCTCACAAACACACTCACACGCGTACACACAAACGCGCGTGCTATATAAATAAATAACACGCTGTGTCTCCGCTGAGCCTCTCTAGAAGAAAAAAAAAGAAAAAGGAAATCACCTCAGAAAACGCTTTGCTGGTGTCAGAGGGAGAGTCCCGGTGAAGGTGGTGATCCGGCTGCTCCTAAACCGGGCTGAGCGGGTCTTTGCCTCCGCTCGGCTGCAGGCTACTGCTGCTGCTGCTGCTGCTGAAGGATACCGGGCGCGCATGCAGGACGGAAATCCCATGCGCGTGTGGCACAGCCGCGGGTGCGATAAGTGTGCTCGTACGGCCACCTAGCTTACGTTCTCGTGTCCGACACCGGCGGAGGAAGCGGTGGAATCTCTTTTTGGAGGGAAGAAACATTTTTTTTTTTAAGAAAAGATTGTTTGATCGGGATTGGCTGGTTTGATTTGGATTGTGTTAATTAGGCTAATTTGGGTAAAATAAACGTGTGTATGTGTTCCCTCTAGGAACTGGTAGGTGCGTAAACCTAGTTGACATACAACTTTTAATTATTTAAACGTTTACTAATTCTTTATGCATATATTTCTTTGTTTTACATTTTTATTTTGTTAATTTAGGCTGAATGATTTTCTTTTTCTTTTACTTTTCTAAGAGTATTCATGCATCTTTACTATGGTTGTCGTTTTTTTGTATTAACTGGTTAGACTCACAAGTGCATGAAACAAGTGCAGAGCTTGACCTGCATGGTAATCCCCCCTCGCCCCCGCCCCCGCCCCTCCTCCAGTGCAGCCCAGAGCCTGCAGGTACAAAAATGACTGGCCTATTTCTGCAAATTACATCCTGCAAGTTTCTCTTGGAGAAAAATGAAATAAACACACACACACACACACACACACACACACACACAGGTGCAGGTAGGACACATAAAGGCCTTATTTGTGGCAGTGTAAAGTGGTCCTGCCCGTTGGCCCCTTCACACTACCTTTCACTCTCATTCTAACAACAAGCCATGTAACAGCTTAATGTGGAGCAGAGAGCGCAGACCAGTTCCTCGTTGTTGTTGTTGTTGTTGTTGTTTACGAAAGAGACAAGTAATCTGAGTGGATTCGAACCAGATTGTTCTGGTCTTTGATTGAGTGCATTCATTAGGGAACTTACCCAATAAAGTGAAACAGCTCGTCAGACTTTGGCAGAAGTAAAAAGCTAACATCAGGCGAAAAACGAACTACACTATACACGGCTGTGTGAGTGCGAGTTTAAACACAACCAAGTGGTTGTAAAACTTTTTAAAGCTTCAAAATTCACCAAAAGGGTATCTAAGAAAAAATATAAATTTTTAGACAAGAGAATCGAATGAGCACAAATTTGACTTATTTCTGGGTTGTAGGACTCATTCCTGCATTCCGGTACAGAAGTTATGGTTAATGTGCAACAGGTAAAATTACTGAAAGAAACCGGCACGGTTTCCTAAAAAATGACGTCTCCGTACAACGAGACTGCATTCTCTCCAGGGAGCATATTGTCTCCCTGATGCACATGTCCCGTATGGAAGCAGAAGTAACCTTCTTATTTTATCCAAACCCATGATCCTTTATTAAACCGTAATCAGTAGTCGTGTTGCCTATTCCTTAACTTAAATCAGAATACAGGTTTGAATTGTTGAAATCGCCACAAGCGGTTTAAACACTCTGACATTGACATAGCCATAGAAATGTTCATACAAAACTTAATTTTGGTTAAAAAGCTTCCAGATTCAACATATTTGCAGAAACATAAAATGCCAACATTTTATTCTGGTGACTGGGTTGAAAGTCCACCACATCTGAAAGAAGACATTCTGTTGGTATTATTAAGCAAAGAGAGATGACTTCTTCTGAGAGCAGCAAACACTCTTTGATCAGAAACTCTATCAGGAACACAAGAGCAGAGTAAGTCCAGCATCCAGCAGCTGAAGTGAACGGCAGTTATTGCACCGCGGCCTCCTTTCTGCTATGAAGAGGACATGCTATGTAGTTTAACTAAAGAAATCTTATGATTGAATGTTTTCGTCTGCACCTCTGCATCTCTTGTTGGTGGTTTCACAATTCCACATGGAAGCCGGTCACCAGTAACAATGACAACTACAACATAGAGAGGCATATACAGAATGGTCAATCCAGAAAAAGCTCAAGACCCTAAATAAATTGCGTTTTGTAAATTAAATATGTTCAAGCTGCACCAATCAAGGTTTTTTGTCATGAATCATCACTCCCACCTCGTCAAATACTCTGATGCTCTACGTACCCCTCTAGTATCAGTTCTGCTTATGCCAGCGACAGCGTGTCAGCTTTTACTCTTTTCAAAATAAAGTTCCATTGTACTTTTAGGTTTAGAGGGAAATAAGTAGTTTTGGTTTAAGTACTTTCACCACCATTTATTTATGGAACCTGTGAATGCAGAGTGTACCCTTTGTAACAAAAGTAAAATATATTTTTTAAAGTTTACTTTCACATGGGACATAAACTGAGGTTTCCTGAATGAAATTAAGATGGCCAGAGAGAGGTGACAAACTCACAAAGAATCAACAGACTTACCCCCCTCATCTATGGAGGTATTTAG